>JANHFT010000113.1:0-12507 GCA_032467955.1 Pseudoxenodon macrops | reverse complement strand
ATCAAGTGATTGCATTTTATACTAGTTTTGCAAAAATTTGGCATTAATTTCTGGTTTTCAGCAAAACCACACTCACAGCAAACTTTTGGTTTTTTTAAAGGAATGCAGTGATTTACTTAACAACTACTTCAAAAAAACATAATAAAGTCTAGTCAGTAACTTGACTGAGTCACTTTATGACCATCATGAGTTGTGACGGTCAGGCTCCATTAAAGCTATAAGGATATTTGTATTTTGTGGGTCATTTAGGTAAAGTCTCCTTGGAGCCTCTTGTATATTTCTGTCCCAAATAAAACTTTAAGATAACACTGTTCTGCGTAAATGCTATCACACTGTTCTGAGAATTACAATTCCCTTAATGTCAAGGAATAGGGCTCTAAACAACAAAATATGTGAATTCATGCAGGGAAATTATATGGAAATTATCCAGTAACGTATGGTACATATATGAATTACTAGCACATAATAATATGCATAATACATACCGTATTTACTTTTATTTTATTTTAAAAGATGTGTATGTCTACCCATATTTAAACCACTTGGGGTGGCTCTTAACAATAAAGTGAGACGGTGTTATTACCCATCATTAAAGATAATTGCAACTTCTATGACTCTTGTAAAGCTTTTTAAAAGATGGGGCAAAGAGTAAAATTGCCCACAACTTAAAATGTGGAATTGCTCTATCCCAGGGCTGGGTTCTAACTTACCTCGCCAATGGTTCGCTGCCTCCTGTGCCGCGTGGGATGCATGCATGCACAGTAGAAAAAAGCCCCAAAAAATTACAAAAAAAAGGCCCAAAAACAAGATGGTGATGCATGCGCAGTGCTGGAAACCTGGCTTCTGTGCATGCGCAGAAGAAAAAAAATCAAAAAAATAATAATAAAAATTTCCCCCAAAAAAAGAGGCCGAATACAAGATGGTGACAATTGTGCAGTGCCAAAAACTCGGCTTCTGTGCATGTGCAGAAGAAAAAAAATTCCCCCAAATTTTTTTTCCCCCAAAAGAAAATTAAAAAAAAAGATGGCACCATCCACAGAGCAACAGAACCGGTTCCGTGACGTCACCAGCAGCCTACTACCTACTCGGTAGAACTGATCCGAACTGGTAGGAACCCACCTCTGCTCTATCCACAGAAAAATGTAGCACAATAAAACAGACTCACATTTAACAGACTTCAAATGCAACTGACAACATTTCTACCCTGAATCCCCATAAAATGACAAGTTGATTCCATGATAACAGTTAAATTTGCATTGGTTTTAGGTCATTTAGGGTAACTTACATGCGTTATTTGCATAATAATGAAAGGTTGCAACTTTATGAGAATGATATAGCTTATGTACTTTGAGAATTCAAATTATATAAATTGTGTTGAATGGCATAATTTATGAAAACTTTGAAGAGTAATAGACAATTGCTTCCCCCCCCCCCCCATGAATGATTTACTTAATTTTCAATTTGTGGATGGATTTTTTTTTAAATTTATGGCAGGAAAGCTAATCAATTGAAATATAATAGCAACAGTTATTTCAATGAATCAGTTTCCCCCTCATTCAATAGGCAAAAATAATGAAGAAAATATAAACAATGTTTTGTATAAAGGGAAATATTCAATCATAGATTCTGCTCTCTGGCTTCTCAACATTTTAAAAGGCCATGGATTAGAAATAATGCTTATTTTGACATTTGAATTGTGGAAAGGAAAGCTGTAGATTTTACTTCTCTCTTTTATATAACCTCAATGTTTTTTGAAGCATGCCAATTGTTCTCTGCTAGTAGAATAATGTGATATAATATAAGAATAATAATTCACTATAAGACTTTAGAATGCTTAAACAAAATATCATTTGACTTTAATTCTAAGCTTATTTAATTCTTTTTTCTCTTGTGTGAAATAAGATGTTTAAAATATAATTTTTACAAAAATGTTTAGTTGCAATAATACAAAAACTAATACAAACTAAAGAATGGAAAGAAAAATAAAAAGTGCTGGAAAAAGGGAAAAGAAAGAAAGAAAGAAAAAAAAGACAAGAAAGAATACGATTAGTCCTTGATTTATGAGCATTTATTCAGTGATTATGATGGTGATGACTTGATAAAAAGCAATCTTAGCACCCTGCTCACATCAGGGGCAAGGTGGGTTTCAGCAGGTTCTGACCAGTTCTGGAGAACCGGCAGCGGGAATTTTGAGTAGTTCGAAAAACCGGTAAATACTACCTCTGACCGGCCCCGGCCCCATCTATTCTCTGCTTCTTGAGTCCCAGCTGATTGGGAGGAAATGGGGATTTTGCAGTATCTTTCTCCTACCATGCCCACCAAGCCATGCCCACCAAGCCGCACCCACAGAACTGGTAGTAAAAATTTTTGAAACCCACCACAGGGAGATTGTGACCACAAACCAACCTCCTTATATCTATGCTTTTGTGGCCACCATGTAAATTAGCATACAGAGGTGCAGGAATGCCTGGCCTGGGACTGAAATAGAGACCCTGGTTTTTCAGTAATCTCAACCAGCTGTTACCACTTCCACCCCTCAACTTTATTCCTAGCATTACTGTTGGCATTCAGAAACTCCTCATACAACAGCGAGCCAACTACCACCATTCTTCCCAGCCACAATTGCCCCCTCCATCCGGTGCTGCCCAAGTTCTGCCACATGCCGCTTATCTTCAGCCATTTTTCTACTACTGTTGATAGGCCCATATAGCCTATTTAAGGTTGCTCCTATTTGTTCCTGGCTGCCTGTGCCAGGGCTCCTTATCAAGGTGGCCTTGTTGAATACTCAAATGAAAGAGTGAAGCTGAAGAATATATGCTTCAGTCAGGTCTGCCGTCTAGGCGGCAAAAATAGTTTATTTCAATTGGCTAAGCCCTATAAAAGGACAAGCTGTCAGACAGACAGTTGCTAGGTTATTGCTTGTTGCAATAAAGAGTTTGAAGTCCAAGATCTGTCTCTATCACTTCAATCTCACACAATCTAACACTGGCGACGAAGGTGGAATCAGAATAAACAAAAAGAGCTGATCTCGATCCCTGCCGGAGCGAGAGAAGATGGGCTGCCTCCGCATCTCACTCTCAGCAACCATCATGCAGCCATCAAATTGCTAGTATGCATCAGTCCCCTCGAGATGTCTACACACATCCCATCTGCTCCATTCAACCCAACCTCAGAGAATTGAGACTCTTACATCGTCCAGTTTGAATGTTTCTTAGAGCCAATGACCTTCTTGGACTTTCTGATAACAGAAAGCGGGCACTTTTCCTGAGCTACTCTGGCTCGGAAATATTTGAGACAACCAAGGCACCCCTGGCCCCCGCAGCTGTGCAGACTGTGCCTTGGACTATGCTGCAAAATGTGCTCAAGACACATTACGCCTCCACACCATCAAAGAAGTGCAAAATGTGCACTTCCGGCGTGATCCTAACTGATAGGGAAGGTAAGTAGAACCCACCCCTGCTCAGTCTGCATCTGCGCAGACTACAAATTCATGATTACCAAGGCATTACAGCAAAATATCTATCCAGTTCCTGTCGTGCAATACCTATTACATTCCCTCAGCAAGGAAAAAACTTTCACAAAATTAGATCTGGTGCAGGCATACCAACAGCTGCTGGTGGATGATGCCACTGCAGAGGTCCAAACTATTGTAACCCACAGATTAGGTACATCATTACACTTGCAATCAGAACTTACACAAAATAATAAAAACAACGCCTCATCAGAAAATAATAAAAGTCCCAAAATCCAACCAGCAGCAGACGCAAACCTGAACAACCAATGGCTGACTACATATGGAGAACTGAGAATCCAGCGGACAGTCATCAACTAACCAATTCTGGGAGAGATAGCCAAACCCTGGGCTGAAATCCAGAAGATTCCATTGGCTAACCAGGCAGCAGAAGCAGACCTGAGTGAACTGGCCACCCCCGCTACTCCAATTGAACTGTGTAGGTCAGAGCAAGTTCACCAACGCCCAGCCTACCTTCACAACTATGTCAGCTAAGCCGACTCCCGATTAGTCAATGACCTGTCTAGATGGGAAGGGGTGTTGAATACTCAAATGAAAGAGTGAAGCTGAAGAATATAGGCTTCACTCAGGTCCACTATCTAGGCAAGAAAAATAATTTATTCCAATTGGCTAAGCCATCTGACAGCTCCCTATAAATTTGTCAGCAAACTCAGACAGACATTTGCTGGGTTATTGTTTGTTGCAATAAAGAGTTTGAAGTTGAAGATCTGTCTCTGTCTCTTCAATCTTCCACAATATAACAGGCCTCATGCCATTGTTTAAGCGGGCTCCATTCTTGCAATCCTTCAGAAGCTGCTTTCTCCAATTGCACAATTTACCAGTCTTAGCGACACAAATTTGAAGGTCAGATTTCTTTTTCTGTTTTTTTTTACTTCAAATTCACTTTCCTTAATAAAGTTGTAACAAAAAATCATTCTCTGAAATACTGCATTTTTATGAGAGAGAAAATAATTCCCTCAAAAAGTCTGTCTCGAACATAAAAATAGGCAGAACAATGTTTTAAAAATAATTTTGAAGGTTTGGTTTTGTAGCAAAACAAGTGGTTAGACGGCAATTCTGGAGAATTATAAAGTGGTTCGAATAGAAGCTTCTAGCTTCTTAACATTACTAGGCTAGTAATTTGGAAAGCAGCTACCAAAGGAGATTTAATTCAGGACCCTTTCAAATCAAGAAGACTCCAAATTAGGTGAATAAGAACCTGCAACTGTTTATATTCATTTAAGTTTTGAGTATATTTAGGCCAAAAAAGCTATTGTGAATGCACTGTAAAAATAGACCTATACTACTTCCTAGGCTGGCTGTTGTGAATCAAAACTGCAGACATCTACAGTTTTATTCTACAGTAAAATATTTATCAGGCTCTACAGCTTATGTTTCTTAAGTCAAGTGCTAAAACATATTGAATAAAGAATCTATTGTTCCACAAGAAGTTCCTTAATGTGAGAAGCTTTTTCATTAAGAGAGGGATGGATACATTTTCAGAAAGTCAATTAGTATTAAAGCACAAAGAAAATATTGACTCGGTTATTGGATCATTAAATTCAATTTACTCTGACTTTGTGAAGCTGCTTGATTCTCCCCCCCCCACATTCTGCTCCTTTCTTCCCTCATATTTTATTATAATGATGCCTTCATCAAAAGTTTTGAATGTTCCTCCTAAAGGAAAACTATGATTTTTGTATCTGCTGTTATTGTTCAATTTGCTCTAATTTGGTTGGGGTTCTTGAGAATTGAAATCCAAAACATCTGGAGGTAATTATATTGAAGAAAACTGCTTCAGTGAACTTCATTGATATAAGAAGATGATTAAAAATAAATAGTAGTGTCTACTGTGACACCATTCAATTCCCCATTAAATAAATAATCTATGGAAAAGCAAAGCAAATGTTCCTGTTTTGAAAATGTGCCCACCTTACTATTGGATACTTTATTGATCTAAGTATTTCAGTAGCAAAAATTGGAAGACTGACACAGGATAAAAATAAAATGTAATGGCTGGAATCTGGTAGGCTCACCTAGTATTATTTAGAGGTCTTAAACAAGTCTTTTCTATTCACCAACTCACAGAAAGATAGAAAATTGGAAAACATATCTCCTCTCACACTGTTTATTTATTTGGTCTTATATAGGGTTGCAGTACCCCAGACAGATCTTGTGCGTAACATGAGGTCCTCTTGGACTTGAACTACGGTACTTGGACTATCATTTGTCTGAAATGGTATAGGGCAGTGATGGCTAACCTTTTTCGGCTTGGGTGCCAAAAGTGTGCCATTATGCCACACCTATAATGCAATGCCCTCCTCCCACACATGCACATGCTGCCCCCCCATATGCGCAGGCCTCAATGAAGCCTCCAAACTTCTGGTTGGCCCATTTTTCATCCTCCCCAGGCTTCCTGAAGCCTGGGGAGGGGAAAAAAGGCCTCCTCTCACCCTCCGGAAGGCTGACAATCAGCTGGCCAGCATGCGCATGCCTGCTGCAGATGACTTAGGGCAACACCTCGCATGTCCTCAGATATGGCTCCACGTGCCATAGGTTCGCCATCACGGGTATAGGGTCTCCTGCTTCAGCAGGGGGTTGGACTAGAAGATCTCCAAGGTCCCTTCCAACTCTGTCATTCTATTATTCTGACCACATTGTAATCAGATCTCCAAGATTTATAATCCAAACTTAGTTTCAGTCTTCCTTCTTGTCAGGGATTTATCAGTAAAGAATGACCTAAGCAAAGATTACTTAGTCACCTGAACTGATGCCAAACTTTTGGACAATGTTTTTTTTTTGTAGCTCAGATTCTATTTCTAGTGACTTTTTAATAGCTCATTAGATGGTAATACATTACCCAATATTCTTCAAAACACTCTTAACACTTACATTCAATGTTTCTTATCTTTTGGAAGTATATAAATAGAGGATCAATCTTTTATTTGCTATGTAAATATCAGAATGCTATCTAATAAATAGGCTAGTATCAGATAGAGGTTTCCTTCAACTTTCCCATAGTTAAATACCGATATTCATAATGACAGTGAAAAATTATGTATGTATGTATGTCTGTATGTATGTCTGTATGTATGTCTGTATGTATGTCTGTATGTATGTATGAAGGTATGTATGTATGGTGAACCGGTAGCGGATGTTTTGAGTAGTTCTGAGAACCAGAAAATACCACTCTGGCTGGCCCCAGAGAGGGGTGAGAATGGGGATTTTGCAATATCCTTCCCCCAGGAGTGGGGAGGGAATGGGAATTTTGCAGTATCCTTCCCCTGGAGTGGGGTAAGAATGGAGATTTTTCAGTATTCTTCCCCTGCCATGCCCATCAAGCCACAGCTTGCCCACCAAGCCATGCCCACAGAACCGGATTTCACCATTGCTTAGGGCACCAACCAGGCTACTTCTGCTGACTGCCAACTGCCTGCAGTTTGGCAATTCGAGTTGCACCAGCTCAAGGTTGACTCAGGCTTCCATTCTTCCGAGGTAAAATGAGGACCCAGATTGTTGGGGGCAATATGCTGACTCTGTAAACTATTTAGAGAAGGCTGTAAAACACTGTGAAGCGGTATATAAGCCTAAGTGCTATTGCTATTGTTATTAATCAGCCAGAAGTGGCATCGATCTAATGCGCAGGTGATGGTGTTTGCATTCTGTAGGATTCTGTCCACTTCTTTAGATCTAAAAGAATCAAACTGTTCCCAGATAACTGGATACGTCTGCTCCCAAGCATCTCCACAGAACTTACACCATCTATTGTTATCCATTTTAAACGTTTTTTATCCTATGGATTTTAAAAATATATCTAGTATGGTTGGAGTTGGGAAGAGTGAGGCTGAACTAATTTCTTGCTAGGCAAGATTCAAGTTCAACATCTAGTTGGCTGGTCAAGCTGAGGAAGAACCCACCTTATAATGTTAGAACCAGATGTTTCTAATTAAGTAAAAAGAACTGAAATGGTGAGCTTAGCATGTACCAATATCTATGAAATCTATGGAAAAAACAAGTTTGCAAGTCAAAAAATTATCAACTAATTCTAAATATAGCTTCTCTCTCTCACACACACATTCTCAACAGCTAATTAGTAAAAGTTATAAAAAGGACTTTAGCTTATTTAGAAGAATCATTCAGCACTCAAAAGACACTTCCATTGGATTAGCTAGCTCGGCTTAGTTAAGAAAAGCAATATTCTCCTGCTGAGATTGACCTGAAAAAACACTCAAGGAGAAGGAAAGGTCAAACTGACTTTAAATTTGAGAGAGAAATTAAGAACAATTTCTCTTCTTTACCAAGGCTTTAATGCACACTCTATCTCCATTTCTCTCTGTCTATCCCCCCTACACACATACATACACAGAAGTTCTTTATTGATCCAGTTGCTGTAGCACTGACTGTTGGCATATAGCTTCAGAATGATAAATTTGGGCTGAACATTTGTAGAGAGTTCTGAATACAGTGGTTTATATCAGGGGTGAAATCCAGCAGGTTCTGACAGGCTCTGGAGAACTGGTAGCAGAAATTTTGAGTAGTTCTGAGAATCAATAAATACCACCTCTAGCTGGCCCCAGACTGGGGAGGGGGAATGGAGATTTTGCAATATCCTTCCTCTGGAGTGAGGTGGAAATGGAAATTTTGCAGTATCCTTTCCCCGCCCACCACACCATACCACGCCCACCAAGCCATGCCCACAGAACCGGTAGTAAAAAAAATTGGATTTCACCACTGGTTTATATCTACCCTCTCTGCCACAAGGGAGAGAAGAATCTGCCCTGTCTAATCACAAATTACCTGGAATTTGACTTTTGATCCCCTCTGCTTTGCCTAATTTGCTTTAAGAGCAGGTGGGTTTTTGTTCCCACATCTTCAAAAGAACAGATCTTCTATCTTAATCTAAACTGAAACTTTCATTTCTGTGCCCGTGCTTTTTCCCAGGCATAATTATTGCCCCAGGCCTATAAAGAACACATTTCTAGTGCTATTCCCCATTGGTTTGTGTTGCAATTGCCTGAAAAGTAAACTGAATTTTAAATCAAAAACATGTTTTATTATTTGTGATAACTATTGTACTTCCCTAGCATTTGCTCCTCATGTTCCTGATTCTCTCATAGGTTACAGGGAACCAAACTCCAAAGAATTGAGATGCGGTTCTTCTCTTGGTTCCACCAAGCTTAATAGCATTTTCTCTAGAAAATTATTTTTGCCCCTTTCTGATAGTCTAGTTACAATTCTTTCTGCAGGTCATTCAATTTATTCAAAATCACAAACCAACTGGATGATCTCTTGACTGACATCCATTTTGTCATAGAACTTCATTCCATATTCCTTCTGTTTTAAGACATTGTACCAGAGGTGGGTTCCTACCGGTTCTATCCGGTTCTATAGAGTAGGTAGTAACTCCATGTTGACGTCACAGAGCAGGTTCTGTCAATGGCTCCGTGGGTGCCACCATCTTGGATTTTGCTTCTGTGCATGCAGAGGTTTTTGACTGCCACGCGTGTGCTCAACGCGCAACCCTGAGCGAATCGGCAGTAGGAAAATTCAGAACCCACCTCTGCATTGTACAGTTCAACTGTGGATAGATTTTATATCATTGTGAGTTTCTCTGAGTATTTGTATAATAATTGAAAGACAACATATATATATTCACAGTTTTTAAACAATAAATATGCATTCCCAACACCTTCTTTGCCATGCTACTAGAAAAAACCTTTTATTTTCCATATGCTTTTAGCATTTGATACATCAAGATTCCAAATATGAATACAAATTAGCACCCTTGTATACAAAGAGAATATTTTTTTTAATCTGGTGGATGATCAAATTAGACATTTCAACGCAATAGGATTTACAATAAAAATCCCAAATATACATGTCTTATTGATTTTGAAGAAGAGGCATAAATTTTTTCTTGATAAAAAAGTACATAAAAAAGTATACAGGTCACAATGGATAACAAATAATTTCAAGTTATTGATCAAGATTGTAGATCTTCAATCTCTTCAATAAGATTACATCTCATGAAACTAGACTTTCCTTTCAAAAGGAAGATGAATATAGATTGAGTTGTTTCAATTATTACATGATATTATTAGTAGGACTGTTTTGTTGAAGGTGAATTTGATTGGGTTACAGTGATTGTTTTGCTGAGAGTGAGTACTATTTAATACAATACCACTTAAGAATTACAAAGACTTGCATTGTAAGATGCAGGTAGATCTGAAATTTATTAAATATTATTACTAAGATTTTATAGATAATAAGAATTCCAACATCAATATTGTGAATTGAAAAGCAAAATGGCAGAATACATTCTTCCCAAATTTGAGCAGTTGTACCTGATCCCACTACTTAGAAACAAAGAATGTAGGAGGGGAGGATGTCTTGAGCTATAACATTTTTTTAAAAGGAGACTGGTGATAGTGGAAGAAAATAAGTTCATATTTCAATTAGTATTCTGATGATTTCCTTGGAATCTTCAATAGGGAAGCTGCGCTTGGAAGCATTTTCATAAATTGGAGGGCAGCAACTTTAGTATTTCATTTGCATTTAATTAATATAATTAATTTCTCATTGTGAACATACTGGTCCACAGCTGGCAAATTTATTGCACTTTTTTCTCCCCCACACTCCAAGTTTCTCTTCTGAATATGAGAAAAAACCCTACAACGTTTTGTGCTGGAAATGTGTATGCAACCTGGAAATGAATATGCGATTTAGGTATCATTAAAAAGCATTTTTTAAATTTCTATTTATTTTATTTATTAGATTTTATGTGCTTCCCATCTCATCTAGAGACAATTCTATAGGCATGGTTTCTATGAGGAAGAGGGTTGTTTACTTTCTGTTCAATTAATCAGTCAAAGGGATTGATCACTTTCTATTCAATTAATCAATCAAAACTATCAGTTTGATAGATATAATTTGTAAAGGACAAGGCAAAGATGAAAATATCCAAGCTGTATTGTCACTTTTAGAAGAAAGAACTAGCTAGAGAAAGAAATATGAAGTTTCATTTCACATTATAACAAAAGCCTGCATTTTCTATGATAACATCAGAAGCCTTATAGGATTCTTCAACTCTCTCACACAAAATCTCCCAGGATTGGATGGCTCAGTGGGAGTAGAAAAGGAAAGAATGAGAGGCAGAAAGGATCTAAGGGATTCTCAGCAGTCATTTTAGCCTCAAACATTTTAAACGTTTAAACCAGCTGAAGGAATGGGGAACTGAAAACAGCTCTGCTAAAAGTGGAGCCCCTGCCAACTGCAGTGGAATGAAGAGCTGCTAATTAGACCAGCTTTTTGTAATTCTTCTCCAGACCTAGAGAGAATGGGAGAACATCCACAAGCGCTCCTGAAAGTTGAAGAGACTGCAAGACACTGACCTCTGGTGGGTTTAGCATTTACAGAGACTAGGGGATAGCCATCTTGCCCAAACCAGAGCAGCCCTTTTAAAAAGAATTTGCATACTTCCTTTTCTCATCATTTTCATAAATTGCTTGCTAACTTCTTTATTATTATTATTGGATTCAAATCTTTGGATTGACAGGTCTGAAAATATCAAGTGAGTTTCCTTCAATTTTATTAGAAGTTTTAAATAGAAGTTGAATGACTTTTTTTTTGAAGAAACGGTAAAGGATGATTAGAACATTTAAAATAATTTACAAATAGTTACAAATAGTCTGAATAGTAGAGAGTTATATTTTTGAATTAATTATTATATTTAATTATTAATTATTAGAATACTTCCTGTGAGAAAACGCTTTTGTTTTGAATTCTTTAAAAAATGATCAGATGAAACTTTGAAGGTTGGACTGCAAAGGGAACTACAAGGAACTAAATATTAAAGGACACGAATATTTACATTTGACTTGCTAATACAAATGAAGCAAAATATTTTAATATTGGAGATTTTGAAGGATACTTTGAACAATAGACCCAGAAGTTAGTTTTAGGAGTGTCTATCTCTGTTAATACACTGTTTAAAAGATGTTATGAAAAGGAATACATTTTATGTGACAATATTGAGATTGATCTGAAAGTGGATTGAAAAATTACCTGCTTCAGAATGATATGAAAAAGGGTGCAATAGCAGACATGCAAAATAAACCTGCTGACATTGTAATGATTAAAAGGGATATACAAAGTGAGTGATCAGGATAACTTTCAAGGATTTACAAAAGAGGGTTGTTAAACTTTGAACAACTTTGTGAGAAGAGAAAAAAAATTAAGTCTAGGACATTATTTATATAGATTAGCTATCAAATTTGTTAAAAGTAAATGGAAAGAATATAAAGTCAATTTATTTGATCAATATTAAAAGAGGTATTAGACTTCTGCTGATAAGGAATGAATGAAAAGTCTTTTGGATTTTGGTATAGTTAACAGTGACATATGGGAAGAACAGGGCATTTGTATTTTAAAAGAAGGTGATAAATTATTAAAATTGTTTATTGCTTTTGTGATAGGGAAGACATTTTATTTGTTAGTTGCAAAGTCTTTCCAGGCCTTCCAGGCCTTCCTGTCCTCTACCATCGTCTGGAGTCCATTTAAGCTCATGCCGACTGCTCCATCCTTCCACCTCATTCTCTGTTGTCCCCTTCTTCTTTTGCCCTCAATCTTTCCCAACATTTGGCTCTTCTCCAATGAGTCTTTCCTTTGTCATTAGGTGGCCAAAGTATTTGAGTTTTATCTTTAGAATCTGGCTTTCTAAAGAGCAGTCAAGGTTGATTTCCTCTAGGACTAACTGGTTTGATCACCTTGCAGTCCAAGGAACTCGCAGGAATCTTCTCCAGCACCAGAGTTCAAAGGCCCAAATTCTTTGGCTCTCAGCCTTTCTTATGGTCCAGCTTTCACAGCCATACATTGCACCTGGAAAAACCATAGCTTTTGTTGGCAGGGTGATGTTTTGGCTTTTTACTATACTGTCTAGATTTGCCATAGCTTTCCTCCCCAGGAGCGTCTTTTAATTTCTTGGCTGCAGTCCCCAT
>JANHFT010000112.1:259334-277748 GCA_032467955.1 Pseudoxenodon macrops | reverse complement strand
TCTATAGTGTTCTTATATTATGAGGACCCAGATTGTTGGGGGTAATGTGCTGACTTTCTAAACTACTTAGAGAGGGCTGTAAAGCATTGTGAAGCAGTATATAAGTCTAAGTGCTATTGCTATTATCTTCCTCAGAACTGTGGGATTCCATGGCCCCAGCTTCTATCAATCGCACTACTGAATTTCAGTGACAGTGGATCTGGTTACCTTTAAGTGTTGACCAAGAGGGTCTCTTTTATCATGGACCAGGGAGAATCTGTCTTGTGTACCTCTCAGCCACAGAGCTCATGGGGTGATTTTGAGCCACTCACTCTCAGCCCTACCTACCTCTGATAATAAAATGAGAAGAGATCACTTTATTCATTATTCAGAGTTTACTGCAGTCCTGGGATATTTGAAAAATAGAGGCTTCTTTTAGCATAAGAACTTCTGACTTGTGAGGCTATGAGAGAGAAAAAAACATAAGAACTATTTTATATTATTACTATCATGATAATCAAGGTGCTAAAGATGCTCTTAAATAAAAGTGTGCTTCTTTTTAAGTTTTATTGTTTTGTCATTAGGATTCTGTTTCTAAGGATAGGCCAAGCCAACATTACTCCAGGCATTAGTTAACTGTGTTACTCTCAGTCAAAACACCCTATGATAGACAAAATAGAACAAAAGCCCAGTGGAATGTTTGGGACTCATCCTGTAAAGCCACATGCCTTTTGTGTTCTGCTCCTCCCTTGCTTTCTAATCAATTCAGCAAAAACTATACAGCTCTCTCCCTTTGCTTCCCCCAGCGTCACATGCAATTGAAAAATCTGGTGGGGAAGAAAGCAAAAAGTGCTGACAGAGTTTAAAACCACCACTATCAAGAACCAGAAGGCAGGACGGCCTAATTTTTGTTTTGTTTCTCTTGCAGTGAGCTTAGGAGTCGTAGAGTCTTAGACTGAGCTGTTATTTGGGGTTTCACCAGAGAACCGAGTCTACCCAGGGTTCAAACACATTCGAAGTGGAAAGACCCAGTTTGACCTTTCAAACTGGAAAGACACAGACAAGGGAGATTCCTGGGCTCCCCCACGGCTCCCTACTCTGCCATGTATAGGAGCAGCTACTTGCATGCAGTCCACAAGGAGAAATATGAACAATCTGAGGCTTATGAAGAACTTCCAGAGTCACCGGAATTTGGTGGTCTTGCACAAGCCCAAGGCCTGGAAAACCTGCAGGATTTTAGTGAACAATTTGCAAACTACATCAACAGGGCTCGGGTGCTTGAGCAGCGTAATGCCATCTTCCGCAAGCAGCTTGAGACGTTCCAACGCATGGATGAGCTGGTTGGATTAGAAGAAGCTTTTGCTGCTCAGACTGATCTCAATCACCAGCGGGTTCGTGACCTGGCCACCAACAGGTCTAAGCTGGAACGTGAGAAGAAAGATGCTCAGCGCATGCTGGATGAATACTATAACAAGTAAGTTGGTTGGAAATGAAGGAGATGTCTTCATTATGGCAGATGTATGCATAGAGTTTCATGGTTCTTCAAAACTGTGTCATCTACCTTTGGCTTTTTCCAAATAGAGGTGTAAACAATCTTTTTTGTGGCTTTCTCACAAAAGCAATCCCACAAAAGCAAAACAAAGATCCTAGGACCTTGGCTTGTGAAAGTGAAAAGAAATAAGGGCCTTTGTGCCATTTTGTGATGAAGTCCAAAATTCTCTTCCAGTAGCAGTGATAGCCCTCACAATCTGAACCTATGTGCTCAAAGAGAATATTAGCAATTGAAAGTCCAGGGCACATCTATTCAAATTTTTCCTTCCTAAAGGCACAGTGAGGAGAAAGTTAGAATAATTAAGGATGAAATACAGTGTCATCTGGATGCTCTGTAAAATTCCATAAATAAGTACATTATAGTAGTGGTGGAGAAAGGGGGAAAAATATCTGGAAGGACTTTAGGTTACTGCGCTAGTTTAATGAGTTTGTGTCAGGAATGGAGTCGTAAAGTTGGTACTTTGAGAATAAATTTCGTATTTGCATAGAAAATACTTAATTGGGAAATATTTCTCAATTTGGAAAAAATGCTGAAAGGGAATATGAAATGCTGTAAATTAACCAATCAATAGCTTTTACAGATTGTGATCACCTCCAGTGCTTTATGGAGTGTTTTGAATGTATGCAGCGACATTGGCTGCATATTTGCGATTATTATTCTTTTACTCTTTATGCAAATTATAAATGACTTTTCTATCCTGAGGACATTCAAGGTGTTCAGATCATTTTATTTCTCGCTCTGTGAGCCATGAAACATATATATATATATGTCCTGTCCAATCTCTCTTTTGTTTCTTAGTGTCTTTCATTTATTTTTCTTAATCTGGCTCCTCGTATCTTTGAAAACTAAGGCTTGTTTTTTTCCTCCTGTTTTCTTTCTGTAGTAACAGAGGTAAATGAAACAACAACAATAACAACAAAATCCCCAAAGTATGGAATACTTATTTTACAATTGAAAATATTTATTCTATTTTCATATATAATTCCTTTCTATGATTTTGTTTGGAAAAATGAAAGAAACAGGTAGCCCATAATTTACAATTATGGTTGTAAGTTGTTGCAGTCATTAAGCAGATCACCATGAGACCACGACTGATTTTAATACCCTTTTTCCAGTGGTCATTGATAAAGGTGTGCCAGTTGCAAAGTGCCCAAAATATGATCATGTGATTGCTCTGTGTTTGTGTGTGTGGTGTGTGTATGTGTGTGTGTAGCTGTTGCAACTTCAAAATCAAGTCATAAATAGTTTCGGTGTGTGTGTGTTATTGTAAATTTGAATGGTTGCTAAGCGACCGTTTGAAAGTTTAGGACTACCCATTATTTGTTTGTTTGTACAATTTAGAGACTTCCAATGCCTTCGGGAAGATTTACAATTAAAAAAAAGAAAAATACAAAACACAAAAAGAAATTATGTGTAGCCCTGAAACAAACCCATCCAATGGGGCTCAACTATCACCTGATTTCCATAATCTGGGGGAATGGCCAACTTTTTAAGAGCTTCCTGATTTTACCATCAGGGTGGGAGCATATTTTGGATCCCTCTGGAAATGTACTATTCTAGAAGGCAGGCACTGCTTCAGGGAAGGCTGACAATACTCCTTAATTGTTGGCATCCAAAGTCTGCCCATTTAAATTGTATTAGATATTTTGGATTGTTATTTATTCTATTTTCTTCCATAGTTTATATGGGACATCATACATATATAATATAAATGCAGAACACAACCCTAGCCAGTCTGTTTTATTCTGGAGGAATCCGTGAAATAATGATCAGATTACTGGGAAGCCCAGTAGAATATCCCAAAACCTCACAACTGAATTTACTTCTAACCTTCATGATCAAGGTTTTACAAGGTTTACTACAACAGCAAAATGGCAGGCTGGTAGATGAGTCGCAATCCATAAGAATTCCTATCGCTGCAGGCACTAGCAGTTGCAATTCATGCAACACATGAATTTCAGGTTTCCCCCCCAATCATAATCTGTCATGGACCTTCTTATGGAATCCCTGTTAAGAAAGGCCCTTCTAAGTACTTATATGAAGATACTTAGGTTCCTTTTGGTCTTATGGCCTACCTTTCTCCTTTCCTTTAAAATGTGCAACGAGAGAAATAATCTTTTAGAAAGATTTGTCTCTGGTTTTAATTAACCACAATTGGTGGATTCAATTAAACTGGCAACTAAAGCTAACATTAACTATGGTTCATTTAAAGTAGCTAACTTAATAAGCCATGATTTAAAGTTGGCTTGTTTTAAAATAAAGAATATTTTGTCATTTTGGACAAATCCCACAGCTTCGATATTTCTCCTCTCAGCAATGCAGGAGGATGAGAGAAAATGGAGGAAAGCCCAAGGCCACCAAGATGTTAGATTTGTACTTATATCAGCCTCTTAGAGCCTCAGCAGGCATGGCTGGTGATGCTATCATCACCAAGAAAGATGAACCTGGAACTTTTACCTCGTGTTTCAGGTTTTGAAGAATTGAGAGATTCTTTTAATGCAGAGGAAAAAATCCCTCAGAGGTAAATATTTATAATTCAGTCTTCTGAAAGCTGTAAACATGGCATTGTGGGCTTATGTATTTCATTGGCAGTGCCTAGTTTAATATTATGTCGAAATGTATCCATTGATTTCCATATAAAAATGCAAGTTTGAGGCATTTGGCTATTTTCTTTTTTTTTTAACTTTTTCACTTAAAAAATCTTATTACATTTTAAAGAAGATCTATAAACAGACATAGCCAAGGTAGAGGAATAAAATACAAATTAATAAACAAGAAAATATTTATTAGTACTAGAAATAGTAAAAAATTATCTCAGAGATCATATTATCAATTAATTATAAATAATCTCAAAAATGAATACCAACAACTATGGTCAGTACAGTACAGTACAGTATCATTTACCAGGTAACCTTTTAATCAGAGGTGGGTTTCTACTGGTTCTATCTGGTTCTATAGAACCAGTAGTAACTTGGCAATGACGTCACGGAGCAGGTTCCTTCGGTGTCTCCATGGATGATGCCATTTTGAATTTTGCTTCTGCGCATGCGCAGAAACTAATTTTTGACTGCTGTGCGAGCGCAAGCACAAGTGTGAGCATGCATGCATGAGGTGTGACCCTGAGCGCAGGCAGCAAAACAACAGGCAGCAAAACAATTTATAACCCACCCCTGCTTTTATACTATAGTAAATTCAATTCATGTCACTACAAATCTGTTCTAATTTAAATATAATGTAAAATTGAAATACAGACTGTATGCAGGAACAAATTCAAATTCTGGACGTGGTATGAAGCTATGTCTTAAATTATAGTATAGTGGAGGAATGGTCTCCAATTCGAATTGAATGAGATTTTATTTTCTAATTTTTTAGATATAAAAATGAATGTGAATATCAGAAAAAGCAGAAGAGTACTCTCGAAGAGCTTAATAAGGTAAGTTCATTATATTAAATATAATATTCTCATCTTTTTCCCCAGAGGTCTTTCCATAGATGCTGCTTTTCATGTGATGTCATGAGTACTGACAGCCAATAGTAACACAGGGAGAGACATGTTTAGTACTGTCACTTTTGCAATGCTATCTGCACTTCGAGCTGCCAGTTTTGTGTGAGAGGAATTACATTTTCTAGCTTTAAAAATAGGGTGTTTTAAAAACTACATGTACATGTTTCAAAGCTTAAGATGCCACTTCTATAGAATCTCAGGGTATTAGAATAAATACTTGTGCCATATATGCATAGAAAAAGAGGGTATGATTAGAATTAGTGTATCAATAGCACACTATATCTGAGTGCCCTCTACCGTATCACCCAATAGTTGCCCCTTTGAACAAACCTGGTTTCCTTGGCAAAGAAGTGATACAATAAACAGTTGTGTGGGTGGGTATCCTTTTAACTCAATCCTGACTTCTAGTGACTGCCTGGAAATGTCCATATAATTTCCTTGACAACATTTTAAAAACATGACTTCCCTTGCCTTCTTCGCAGGAGTAAGAGAGAATGACTGGCCCAAAGTCGCCAATGTGGCTTTGTGCCTAAGGAACAACTAGTCCCTCTCTTCCAACTTCTAACCTTTAGTCATCTATATCAAGTTATCTCTCATACAGTATTTAAACAATCAGTAATTTTAAAATTATTCCTCCCCCTCCCTCTGGGAGGATGTTTTAGAATTACAATTAGTTGTTTTACCTTTCTGGACTTTTATCCTTTTCTTACATGCTGAAAAAATTATAGAATTTTTTAAAATACAATTTTATAATTAGAGAATTATATCTTGCCTTTTCTCCAGGAGTTAAAGACATAGCAATCTCTCTTATTCATTGTCTTCCCATAATAACAATTCTATGGACTGAGTGAGAAAGATTAGTTCATCAGTGTAAACTTTTATTTTATATAGCTACGGTTTATATGTATCTTTTGATGGGGTAGCAATACATCAGACTTAATTAAGGTTGTAGATTTTTGATTTGGTCAAGAACACCAATCAAACTCTGATGCTATTATTTGCCATTATGTAATCAAACACAAATAGAAATATTCTATTGATATAATTCAGCCTAATATTTATTTTACAGTACTAAGAAGAACAAACTTTTAAGTGAAAGTTCTAGTCACATTCTTGAGAATAAGCCCTGTTGAATTCAATGGGA
The DNA here is from genome assembly GCA_032467955.1 of Pseudoxenodon macrops. NCBI lineage: Eukaryota > Metazoa > Chordata > Lepidosauria > Squamata > Pseudoxenodontidae > Pseudoxenodon > Pseudoxenodon macrops. The sequence goes on along the minus strand of JANHFT010000112.1, from coordinate 271,568 downwards.
CCTATTCCAGAACAGAACACCAAGAAATCACTACTGTTAAACAGACAAATCAACTGAAAAATCTACTATAATTTCAGCCTGTCTTATTTCCTTTACATCACACATGTATGAGGACTGATAGTACCAGGGGGTGGAGTCAAAAGAGGAATCAACCTAGAGTCTCTACATAGTCACAAACAGATTAAGTACAAACCCTCTTAAATTCCATTAACCCTTATCTAGTTGAGGCATGAACAATACATGAGTTTAATTGGAACTACATGTGTGGTGTGATCTTTCACTCCTGACATACATTCATATTTCCTTTTCTACTGTTCTTCTTTATCTGGTTGCCTTTCTTTCTACCATCTCAACAAGTTCAATTCAATTAAACATTTTTCAGTAATATCTATTTCATGAAAGAGAGAGAGAGAGAGAGAATAAGTAAGATTCAATATCAGAAAAGAAACTAAAACCATATCTGAATAATAACAGTAATAATGCCATTGACTCCCAAGATTTAAAGCAGCACAATCCATGGTAAGAAAAAGGCAAATAATGGATACATGAAAAAAGATTTTCAAATATTGTCGGTGTAATATCATTCCCAAAAGTCTTTCTGAAAAAGTTTGGTCTTTATTCACTTGGAAGACTGACCCCAAGATCACTAATCTAACTTTTGAGAGGAGGCTGTTCCACAGTTACAGAAAAATTGTCCTTTCTGGCCTCAGCCTTTAATTGGCTAATAATGAGTAGGTGTTTTCATAGACAGTAGAGTGAGGGTCCAAGCAATACATTGATTGGCCTGGTTTAGTCCAAAGTTTCTGCTATAAACAAATGCTATTTCCAGTATTTGTATATTTTGGGCACATTATGTGAAGGTTCAATTCCACCTTAAACAGGTGGAAGGAAAATGAAGAGGAAGACAAGCAGTAAAAACGTATATGGAGTTTATGACATTGACAATGGTGCACTGATATAAGATGTCAGGTGGGGAGGGCAAATCATCTTGGAGAAAATTTATCTTTGTGGTTACTAAGAATTGACACTAACACGATAGTGCCTAATAAATCAATTTCCAGTATATTCCAATTTAATTTCACAGTATAATTCAGGAAGTTTGCCATAAGTTGACTACAACCAGGGCGTCATGGGTATGTAGCAAATGGACATGTAGATGAAATAACCACATTTGTATATTTCTAATTCTTACCCCACCTTCAATTAAGACTGCAATTCTATACTTATTTGGGAGTAAGCCCATTCTTTTCAGTGCCTCTGCCTACCCAGTAAGCATTTATGGAATTGTGGTATTAATATCTCAGAACTATGCACTCGTGATTTGCCAATCAATCTTGGTATGGCAAAACCTCCCTCTCTGATCACATCCTGTTTCTTAATTCCATCTCACTCTTGCTGCTTGGGATCCTTTTCCACTAGGCAAAGGCTAGTGAATCTCACTACTTCTCATTTTATTTTAGTCCTGTGTTATTTTTCTGCTTCAACTTTGTCATCCTAATGTTGCTTCTTCACATCAACCACAATTCTCATTTCACAACAAAAAACGATCTGTAAAAGTGTAAATTTGCCACCAGTTTGAGTTTCCTTTGATCCTGGGAAGTGTTCCAAATTGCGGACATACAAAAAGAAATTTTAAGGATCTCAAAAAAATTTTTTGGGAGAACTTATTAACATAAGAGTTCAAAACAATTCAACGAAGGGCTGAATGAACTGGGAAGATCCCTGGGGTAGGGTTGACTGATGGAAGGAGTCAGGGAAAGAAGTGCAGCAAAGGTTGATGGGTGTGCAGTGGGAAGATCAGAGTGGATGGCTTGAACGTAAGATTGGCAGCTGATTGATGGGAAGATGGGCTGGAGGCCTGAGGCATCCTTCTATGCATACACAAATGGTGGGTGTACTTCATGGATATTTAGCTAGGGAGTGTAAAATTATCTCATCAAAAACAGGGTATGAATTTGGGGGTCCCAATATCATGATATATCAGGATATTTTGCCATTTTGAAGGAAGCAGGCTACAGGGAAATGTACAGCCCCTATACATATTTCTTGATATTTTTGCAGCAATCCCTTTTGCCTCATTTCTCTCCAACTGGGCTTTCAAGCATCCAGTCTTTTCACTAAGAACCTCAAAGTTAGAGGCGGAACAGGGAGGTTGCAATGTGTAGATTCTAACTGAGAATGAAAGAAATGTAATGCATTGTTCATTAGACAAGAGGCCGGGGGATTTAGAGCTTCTTTGATTGCAAATGTAATTCAATCAAGGAAACAAATCCTTTCAAGCTGACATGAGTTCACCTGTCACAGATTGTAAATATCAAACAGCTAATGCAATTCTCACAAATGGCAGCTTGCAAACAAGCTGCTAGTTGAAATTGGTTGTTGCAGAACATTCATAGTGAATAAATAAGAACATTGTCCAAATATTTCAACACCTAAACCATTGAAAAAAATAATCAGCCAAGATAAAATACCAGGGGCAATAGTTACCCCATCCCTAAAAATACTGACACCCAGGAACATTTTCAGTACAGAAATAATTCTGAATGTAAGATCAATTTTACAAGGCAAGAAATAAGTTGTTTATTGAGCGGTCAATTAATTCATTAAACTTGCTAATCATCAAATGCAATCAGTTATACAGAGACCTGGAATCATTGCCCTAACATGGTATATTATATCCTTTCATACATTGTTTTACAGAAAGAATGTTGGAGGGAAAGAGATGGAGCATAATCAGTGGTGGGATTCAAATAATTTAACAATCGGTTCTCTGCCCTAATGATTTCTTCCAACAACCAGTTCACCAAACTCCTCAGAAAGTTAACAACAGGTTCTCCAGAGGTGGTGCGAACTGGCTGAATCCCACCACTGCTTAAGGTATATTTTTTTCTTTTAATTTTTTTCCCTATACAGCTCCTGGCCAGATCTTGATCTTATTCAACTCATTATTTCCTTTGCAGGCTCCCCTCACACCAAAAATGATCCTGATCCATTGTGGGCAGACAGATAGTCCTAATCCCTGGCATATTTTTCTGCCCAATCCATGTGTTTATAAAGAATAAAAATATTCTCATCAGCTGCCAATCACAACTGTTTCATCAGGAGATGTAGACAGACAATAGTAAAATACAACAGAGTAGCTCAAAGCAATGAATAAATATTTGATGAAACTCCAATATACTATATTCCTTCCCACATTCAGTAAGCAACAACTTTCAGTACAGCCATTACAGTGTGATGTGCATGGCTTCAGGGAAAGAAAGAAGTTAGTGCAAATACATGCTGAGGCCTTTCCCCGTATTCAAGCTTCTGATAAGTAGTTGTTTCATTTCCAACTAGTGTTGTATGCTTAATGTACAGTCAGCTAATTGCCTGATGTTCCATTAGAACAGTATCTCCCTCCTCTATTGATAAAGCAACTTGATGAAACTAGAATTTTATTCTTTTTCCCCCTTCAACTTTCAGTACCAGGTCCACTTTAATCATATACCGTACATACTGTATGTACGCAATTTGTGATAGAAACTTAACATGTGCATTACTTTTTTATTCTTAACTCAACTTGTGTCCTGATCCTGGAGTTAGCTATTTTTGAACTCTTCAGGTACCCCTTTGATGTGTTCTGTTAGACGTTTCATTGCTATCTCAGGCTGATTTGGATCCAGGTATCACTGCTCTCTTCTCCTTTGTAAGGAAGACTCAACAGTATTTTTTAAGAATGGAAGGAAAAGACTCCTGATTTCATTGGACTTGAAAAAGTCTTATTTTCTTTATCACCCATAAAACCTACCCTTAATTTAGCTAGGCCATAGGCCATAATTTTTGCTGTAATGATCTTTCTTGGCATAGAAATATTCCATCTTGGCATTCATCTTGCTTTCTGTGTCCCCACTTCTCTTTTGATCCAATACTCATGCTTTCATTCTCTATAGAGTAAACTTCTACTTGGGATTCTTCCATTGTTTAAGTCTTCTGACTTAAAGCCAAGCAGGGACTGGTAATTCTGTCTTGTGTATGTCTAGATTGCTAAGAGTATTATTAGTATAGTATGGGAACCAAAATTGTTTATTTGTAAGTTCTCATAAAAAACTGACCAAAGAAAGCATCTTTTTTTCTTTTTCCACAATTCATCACAAATCACTATTGATCAATCCATTTGTCTACTTTATTTGTCAGCCATTGAATTCCCTACCCTAACTCCTCAATTTTGTATAAAAATTTCCCATTCAGATAAAAAAAGAGGAGATTATACTATGATCAACTTTCTCAGCAGCAAACCTTCATTGCCTTAGAATTGCAAACAATGTATTACAATAAAATAAATAAATATATAAAACACTGTTAAACTCTAATTGGAGTTTAGTGCATTGAAAGCCTCATGTTGAATAATCTGTTGTCATGTTTCCACACAGCTATACAGAAGATGTCTACTCTAAGAGTTATGAAATAATTTACATGTGATTGGAAAAGAATTATACAAAATTCATTCAATCTGCCTGGATCTTCTAGCAACAGAGGGCTAAATACTAATTGCATTTAACAAAGAGTAGTATAATTACATAATCTATTATTTTTGATTGCCCCATATTCACAAAGACAGGTTCTCTTATCCAGGGAGGTTTTGGAATATTTATCATTTTAAAATGCAGAAGGCAAAACATATTTAAGGAGCTCTTTGTTGTTTTGAAAATGTGAGCATGGTTAAATAGCTTGCCGGTTCCCAAGTGAAATTTCTTACTGGAGCCTTAGTGCTCTATGATATTACATTCACTTCATTTTGGTATCCTGTGTCCTTAATTCTTGAGAAGAATATCATTAGCCTAAAGAGGCAAGGAACTCTGTTAAATGTTCTTATTATAGCACCTTCTATTAGTTTCAGCTTTCTACCTTGAAAAATGTTTATCAACCTAAACTATTGGGACTAAAACTGAATGAAAAACGTTAATCTAATTTCAGTTTTCAATTTTTTTCTGCTTGCAAGTCCTTTTATTTTAAGCATCCTGATTTCTTATCTATAAAGGCTATATATCTTGGAACAGAAAGAATTGTCCTTCAAAACTTAGTCTGAACCATTTCACAGTAGTTATGCTGCCAGGATTGCTTAGTGGAGTGGAGAGGGGAAAGCTTTTCTGTCAGCAATAATGTCCAGCTAGCACCTCAGGGTACCAGGAGCTGGCAATTCAAACTGTAACTGGATATATTTCATGTTTATAATCTGTTTAGCAGCTTTACCTAGCTTTTTCCTGCAAACTATTTAACTATGCTTCCCTCTATATACATGTGCAGTTTTTGAACCAACAATTCCTTAAGGACTGCTTTATTGACACTGTTAATATTTCCACTGAAAATGCCAATGCCATTTTCACCTCTTCGTGATTCTTAAACTGTTGATTCCTAATGGCATATTCCCTTGTTTCTCTCACACACATGGAAGGATTTGGAAAAAAAAGTTACAAGATGAAATAAATAAATAAACCATTCTATTCCCCACCATCCAGTCAGAGCTGAAGAAGCTTCTTGGATGAGAAGTAAAACATATTTTTAAAAAAACCAGAAAGTCCAGTTGCCTCTTGAAAAAATGAGTCCAGTGATGCCAAAAAATGAGGGACAATGAGTTAAGTGATGCCACATGAGAATGGTTATTCTGGTTGATTTTAGCTAGGTCAAAATTTTGTCCTACTAATAAGAAGATTTTCTTATCAGTAAATATTCCTGATTCTGTTTTGCATTGTACAGTTTTTCAATTTTTTACTTTTGACATTTTTTCCCCATAATTGTTTCCAAAGCATAAAAACTAGTGTCAGATAGGTCAAACAAAAGTCATTCAGTTGCATGACTAGTAATTCATGCCAAATGATGCATGGATAAAAACCATTTATAGTTACACTGTGAAACAGAAGTACTGGCAGTCTGCATTTTCATGCACAATTGCCCGTTTTGGCTATAATCAACAAAGTAGGTTGCAAGAAAAAAAATTGCAAGATAAAAGAAAGAAAGAAAATGTCCTGAACTGTGATTTCAACCTGTTTACAACTCATTTTAAGTTGTGCAATGAAAATTAATTCAATTTGTTGAAACTTTATTAAAAAGTATGCTGCGTTTATAGCTTCCTTACATTCTGCTTAATCATGTTCTTTCTCTCTCCCAGCTTCCGCTCTATCAAGAAATAGGAGAACAGCAAAACTTTTTTTTTTTTGCAAATTAGGAAAGGTTTAGGCGGTGGCTACAAAACCTTAAAGGCCTTTCCCCACTAAAACTGAATCCCCAAACATATCCCAGCAAGATCTTTTACTAATTTGTTCCCAGGATATTTGCCTTTATCTTATGCCCAGCACAGGTGCTTGCAAGTGGTCCTTGATTTATAACCACAACTAAGATTGGAATTTCCATAGCTAAGTGAGTCATTACATGACTGCATCCAATTTTATTATCTTTTTTGGCACAGTTGGTAAACAAATCCAGTCTCCTACCATTGACTTTGCTTTGTAGAAACTGGCTGGGACGGTCACAAATGGCGGTCATATGATCCCAGAATACTGCAGCTGTCATGAATACATGCTGGTTGCCAAGTGCCCGACTCATGATCACATGGTTGCAGGGACACTGAAATTGGTGTAAGTGCAAGAATTGGTTGCTAGTCACCTTTTTCAGTGCTGTTGTAACTTTGAATTTCAACTGAAATTAAGTTAAACTGAAATTTAAGTTAAACTGTTCGGTTGCATTCAGTTTAATTGGTAGTTTGAAAATGTGACCAAACCATTTAGACGTAGCAGCATTTTAAACATATGAGAACTCTAAAGTCTCCATTGAACTATCAAGACTTAATTATTCTATATATGGGTTTTTGTCAATAAAATGTGAGTGTCCTATTATATTTTCCAAGATTTTTTTAAACCTATCTAACCTACAGCCTTGAATTCCCTAGACATCTGCTGCACTATTAACTATGTATTGTTGTGGGTGGTTCTTTTTCACCCATTGTTCCTTAGAATCAATGATTAATCCCATTAACCCAAAACTATTCATCAATATGAAAGACTAAACTACGATTAAAGACTAAATTAGACTAGAAGACTAAAGACTAAGACTAGATGACTAAAAATTAAAGACTAAACTAAGACTAAAGCCTTGATTAGAATTCTCAGTCACTGCATGTTAGGGAATATATGCATCTGTTGTTTGCAGATGATTGCATTGCGTTTATATTACAGGTGGGTTCCTACTGGTTCTATCCAATTGTATAGAACCATTAGTAACTCCACAATGACGTCATGGAGCCAGTTCCATCGGTGTCTCCGTAGGTGCCGCAGTCTTGGATTTTGCTTCTGCGCATGCACAGAAGCTAGTTTTTGATTGCTGCGTGTGCACGCATCATACGTTTCACACAGAACTGGCAGCAAAAATATCCACAAACCACCCCTGATTTATATGTCTGTTCATTGTGGCTGGGGGGGGGAGCACTCAAACAGCAAAGCACAGAACAGGAAGTTGGACCAACCAATTGGCAAGCACAACACACAGTTGGGATTTAGGAGTTGTGCATGTCAGCCTATCTGAAGCAATCTGAAACTTCACAACATAGGTATGCGGGAAGTTGAAGGCAACTCTAAATCGAGCTTTAATCTTTAGACAAGGCTAAAATATGAAACAAAGATGTGATCTTTATGATACACAACTCTTGCAAAAATCTGATAAGTTTATAAGGGACACTAACTTTTGCTATTATTGTTCTATGTTTATGTGTATGCCTGGTTTATAGCATCCTCCATTTTTTAAACCATTAGCAGGAATGGAAGACATGTTTGATTGAAAAGGGTTATGGTACATATTTTAAGAAACATTGTTCTGTCCAAGATAAAGCTTATTCTATAGCAATAGCTGAAATCATAGTAGATCCATTACGAGCATTAAGCCTTGAGTGCTTTTTTGTCATTGGTTGTCAGCTGTTCTGCCATTCTTTATGTATATACCACAAACTTTAAAATTCAGTAATGTATTAACTAAAATGCAGCTGCTTAGTGCATTGGATTTCTGTGCTAAGTGGTCCTTCAGACAAAGTTTATTGATTTCAGTGAACAACATCCTCCAAAGAGGATATCATCTTAAGGAAGTTAGTACAAATCTATATTTTGTATAAACATGCAAAATCTTCCTTTTCCCATAACAAATATTTTAACTATAAAAAAGAAGGGTACACTAAATTACTGTATTAATATGATCTTGTATTAATCACAAAACAGCATCATTCTCTAGCCCTGAGAAATTCTTCAGCTGCAATTTTCAGCAGCCTTATTTCATCTGGTTAATGCTGAGGAATGCTGGGTATTGTAAGTAATTTAATAATTTAGTAATAATCTAGAAAGGCACAACATTCCAAGGCGGGAGGAAAGACAAGAAACAGCACAGCCTGGAGCTGGATTGGAAAAGAGTTAGGGTAGCCATTCCCTAGAACTGTGATGGTGAACCTATGGCACATGTGCCACAGGTGGCACGCAGAGCCATATCTGAGGGCACGTGAGGCATTGCCAGCTCCAGCACGCACCAACTAACTTTTGGCCTTCCGGAGGGCAGGGAGCGAAAAACAGCACAATGGGCCAACCGGATGCTCGGAGGCTTCAGTGAGGCCTGTGTGCATGTGCAGAGTGGCAGTGCGGTGGAGGGCAGTGCGCGCATTCATAGGGGGAGGGCATTGCATTATGGGTGTGGGCGCACGCACCTTTTTGCCACCCGAGCAGAAAAAGGTTATCCATCACTGCCCTAAGGTTATCACCAAACAAAACCTATAAAAACACCACAGAAACAAACAGCTTACACACAGGAATACTAAAATCCATTATGGGGCCAGTCACACTCCTTCCAAACACTTCTGGAAGAATTCAGTTATCATCAGCTCCCTGGAAGTCATCAAACTTGTAGTCATTAAACTGGTCTCAAAAGAGAAAAAATGGGTCATGGTCAAAAAGGCCTGTCTGCCAGCTCCTGCCTCTTGAAAATGAGCACCTTTGGGGCCAGCATAAATGAAGCATCTCATAAGCAGGACATCCTCCAAAGCTCACCTGTTCCACAAAAAGGACGGAACATCTTCCAGGCCTAGGCTACACCTTCTCAGTCTTACGAAAGACTTTTATAAGGAAGGCTTGGTTGACCAAAACCATGACAGACACTAGAGATCAATATTTGCAAGCCCACTTTTTGATAGTAAAGATTATGAATTAACAAATGAAATGAAGGAAATTGATATATGTTATCAATGGATGTGCCATCCAAGAAAGTAAGTATTTTAAGTTAAGGTATCATAAGAGTATGGTAAGGTATTTCAGGGAGTGTATAAAATGGTTAGGGTTGGGGACGCAGTGGCTCAGTGGCTAAGACGCTGAGCTTGTCAATCAGAAAGTTCGGCAGTTCGAATCCCTAGCGTCACATAATGGAGTGAGCTCCTGTTACTTGTCCCAGCTTCTGCCAACCTAGTAATTCGAAAGCATGTAAAAATGCAAGTAGAAAAATAGGGACTGCCTTTGGTGGGAAGGTAACAGCGTTCCATGCACCTTTGGTGTTTAGTCATGCCGGCCACATGACCATGGAGACTTCTTCGGACAGTGCTGTCTCATCAGCTTTGAAACGGAGATGAGAACTGCCCCCTAGAGTTGGGAACAACTAGCACATATGTGCGAGGGGAACCTTTACCTTTACCTATAAAATGGTTGCTTTTCTTTAATTTGTCTTAATACATTTTCCCCTTGTACCCAGAACCCTTAAGAAAACAGGTGCAATCCTCCATAGTGCCAAATCTAGATCCAGAATTCAATCTTTCATGCCCCTTGCCCTGACCAATGAATTCTGTAAACAATTTCTTGCTTGTTCCCTGGCTCAAAGATGGATGAAGTCATTCTCCATTCTGATGTGAGATCTAGATTGAAGAAAGAATGTTTCGCAACGCAGCTTATGAATTAGAGAAAAGTGAGGGGGTACTTTTATTTTGCATGGCTGTATCCCAGCAATGCCTGCATGTCTTAAAAGCTGCATCAAAGCAGCTATTTTGAAAGGGAGCATGCAGTTTGTCCAGGAAGAAATCCAGTCATTCAGCTCTTACTCCAAATATATGATACAGCAAAATGGAAATATCTCAAAGTGTATGCAGAGTTTCCTGCCCTTGCCTCTCAATCAAAGAGTCGTTTGACCTCTTCTAATGGGTCTGCTCCATTACTTACATTCGTTAATTTATCTTTATATATTACAGTATCAGTTTTGAGAGCTTTTTGGTGATTTAACAATCTATATGTTTTGTAGATTTCAATATTTGTCTTATCACGCTTTTAAATTATATAAACGGCGTTTCAATGTACATTTTCCTGGAAATGCGAGACATCATATGCAGTAAGGAAATATTTTAAATATTAAAAATACACTTCCAAATCCAAGAAGTAGGACCCTGGAACAATTCCTCTGATGATCTGATTGCCCAATCCCTCAAAAAGGACACAGTTATAACAATGATAACCCTTTCCAGATATTCAAATCAGCCTACATGTTTTCTAAAATGGCGGAATCGGAAAAATAAGAGCTACAGTCCAACACAACTAGAGGAAAGTTGACTCAGCAGCTCAGCTATATGAAGCCGTGTTATAAATTCAATAAAACATCAAGTAATTACATACATCCACAGGCAGAGTTGTTAATTGTAGGCTTGCTGAGGATGAACAGGCAATTTAAATGTTATTCGCCTCTGGAAATTTTAATCCCAGAACTACCCAGTTTAGCATGTAGCAAAATGGACATATCAAGAAGTTAATGAAATTAAGTAACTAGTTAAACCAGAAAGGCCAGATAAAACTGTCAACCAATTTAAATCCTTCTTGCTGTCTCTTTAACTACAGGGCTTTGATGAGTAAATCTAAGAAAGATAACGTGGGAGAAAAACCTATTTATTTCAGCAGCTGATTTCCAATAATGGTCTATTTTGAGCGTTGGCCACAGTATCAGGCATACATTGGCTCTGACCACAGAGGACTCACTTATGCAGAAATAACATTTGAGCTAGTTCAGCGTTTCTCAAATCTTAGAGACTTTAAATTGTGTGGACTTCAACTTCCAGAATTCCTCAGACAGCAGGCTGACTGGAAAAATCTGTAAATTGAAGTCCACACATCTTAAAGTTGCTGAATTGAGAAAACTCTGACCTAAAATATAAGAATCAAGTCAGGGACCAGATGCTAGGAGCATGATTGAAAAGAGCTTCCCATTTCCAAGCATATTCAATATAAAATCTGATTACTTTTTTCCCAGTTTACTAAAAAGGTCTTGGGAGGCCTATTAAGTGTTTGAGACTCTAGGAGTAGGCTTTTCCAATCTCAATGTCTCTTCCAATGGAACCCCACTCTACCTGATTGTTCTTTGAAAGGACAGATACTGAAGCTCAAATACTTTGGCCACCTAATAAGAAGACAGGACTCATTGGAAAAGGCTGTGATGCTGGGAAAGATTGAAGGCAAAACCAGGGGGTTAGAACAGTGTCATTGACACAATGAACATGAATTGGGGCAAACTCCAGGGGGCAGTAGAGGACAGGGGTGCTATGGTCCATGGGATTGCGAAGAGTCAGACATGACTTAGCGCAGCGGTCACCAACTGGTGGTCCGCAAGAAAATTATGGTGGTCCACAGAAAAATTATTTACATTTCTTATATTGCACTAAATGCCATTTATATTTTTTAAATCATATTAAAATTATGAATTTAGTGGTCCCTGAGGTCTGAAAGGTTGGTGACCCCTGACTTAGCGAGTATACAAAAAGATGCACTTCGGTGCTAGCCACTGTTAACTGAAATGTATTGTGTGTTTGAAACTAACCAGGGAAATGGGGCCAGATGGATCTTTGATGGAAAAGAATTCCAGAAATTGGAAAGTCAGCTTCCATGAAACCTGACTTCTTGAGGTGGGGAATAAGACTCCGGGGGGGAGGGGGGAAGGATTGCAAGAGGAACAGAACATCTTTTGAATATTTCATTCCCAAACTGCTTAAGGGTCTAGAGGTCACAAATGGTGCCTAGAATTGTTACGTGAAGCAACCTGGTAACAAATGCAGTCCGAAAGAGAGTGGTGTTTGAGCCAGTCAAAGTTTTAGCTGCCACATTTTGAACCAAAGGGTTTAAGGGTAGAGATTTATTTATTTATTTATTTATTTATTTATTTATTAAATTTTTATACCGCCCTTCTCTCGAAAGACTCAGGGCGGTG
>JANHFT010000112.1:233234-246131 GCA_032467955.1 Pseudoxenodon macrops | reverse complement strand
TTTGGAGATTTCTCTACTTCTGCATTTTTGCACTCAATTGGAAGAGAAAAGCACAGAGCAGGAATCCCAAAAGAGATTGGACAACCCTTGGTTAGAAATGGCATAGGGTTTCCTGTTTGAGCAAAGGGGTTGGTCTAGAGGACCTCCAAGGCCCCTTACAACTCTGTCATTCTGTTATTCAAAGCTGGCCACTTGGGAACATCTAAGAGGACCCAAATGCAAAAGTCAGCAGAGGAAGGCATGATCTTTCTTCCCAATACCTACAAGGGATCTGGGCGATGGGGAAACAGGTTAAAGTCAAATCCAAGCAAACTAGAACTATCTGGCTCTTTTTCTGCTAAAGAGATTGTCCTGCTTCTCTTGAAAGATTAGTTCTGCAAACTGGGAATCTTCCTAGACTCTCTGCTATTGCTCCTCTCAGCTACGGCACCCGAGGAGCTGAAGACTGTGGCGTTCTCCATCTATGCCTGGCACCAATTGTGAATTGTGAACGAATCAGGTGTGGGTTCTAACTTATCTCGCCACCGGTTCGCTGCCTCCCGCGCCACGTGGGCACACCACGTGGGTGCCTGCATGCCTCGTGGGCGTGCGCATGTGCAGTAGAAAAAAATCTGAAAAATTGCCCCCCCAAAAAAGGCTGAAAACAAGATGGTGACGCATGCGCAGTGCCAGAAACTCGCCTTCTGCGCATACGCAGAAGAAAAAAAAACAGAAAAAGATTCCCAAAAAAATTTCCCCCCCCAAAAATAAATAAATAAAAAAGATGGTGTCGTCCACGGAGCAGAACCAGCTCTGTGATGTTGCCAGCAGCCTACTACCTACTCGGTAGAACTGGTCCGAACCAGTAGGAACCCACCTCTGTTTTAGACCACTGAACATTTCAGGGATTGAGATGGCTTTGGATATATATGAGATCTGGAGCACTTTGTTTTATTTCTTACCACTGACAGTGTCCTGTTCACAGAGTTTTCTAGGGGTATCTCAACTACTCCAACCGGACTCCTCTCTGCATAGGTTCTTGCTCCTCAGTTATTTTTCAGTAGCATTCCTATGTGCTTTGTTAACCTGCCAGACTATGACATTCTGTTCTAGAATGTTTGATGACAATGGATTTGTGGATAGTTGATAGAGAGGTGAGTGAGGATTACACTCCATGTAGCCCACCTAAAGGCTACAGGTTTGGAATGGAATAAAGGCAACTTATTTGGAAAATATCACAAATACGTACAATTACATTGATGTAACCCACCTGGTTTGCCTTGGCTTTATTTTAAAGGTTTGTTTAGGTTTTGTTTTGGTGGAACTTATTGATCCTGTCTTATATCTTTTCCCCTATTCTGATAGATTGAACTCTGCTATTGTTGGAACTCCAGTAACCCTACATCCACAGATTTACAGACCCTCAGAGACCCCACCCTTGAAAGGCACAGGTAATCAAGTGTCTACAGAAATGATTTTAGCCTATGAGAGCAACGTGTGATATGTTTCTGTATGTGATCTCATTGTTTGTATTACCTGAGCACAGGTGACTTATGTTAACCCTTTTCTTATGGGTTAATTCCTAACAAAATCATTGCATTTACTGAAGGAAGATGGACAACAACTGAATCATGTATTGGTTTCTTAGAAAGAAGAGAGGCCTTCAACCTCACAGTTCCTAGAGCATCCTCCCAATACTTTTAAAATGAACCAACATTTCTGTTCATTGGGATCCTGAAAATTTGTGATGAATTTATGTTTTGTATATACTAGTATACAACTCAGGCATAAATCCTGCCTCCTGACAAATCCTAAAATAATTATACCTGAATTTTGGTTGTATTAAAATGAACGTTCTCTCTTACATAAAATAGTTGCATCATGTAGCTTGACTTCTAATGGCTATAATTTGTGTATGTTTCTTGTTAACAATGGGGAAATGATTTGCTCTTTTTCCAGGATTATTTTTTGAACTGTTTAGACTAGTCTATCATGTATAAGCCCGGAATTTCCTGGTGATCTCTTCTTCTAGTGCTGACTTGATCTGATTCTATTTAGCTTTTTGAGATCAACTATTGGCTGGGTGTCTTCATCACTTGAGCCTCCCTTATTTAATTTCTTGTTAAGTGCATGAACCTTATGGTCCAGCAGGACCCTGGTAAATACCAGTGTTTTCTTACACAATAATGTGAGTAATGTTGAATTATAATATCGCAGAAGTGCATATTGCTGAAATATCCATAAGGTTTTAGAGCATCTTTGTAAATTATAGTCAGATTTGAAAGTTGTAGCTTTGTCTTTATAGACTGTAGAGTCTATAACAAAATTAAAAATGTAATCCACGTGTGTGTGTGTGTGTGTGTGAGAGAGAGAGAGAGAGACAGAGACATAGACAGAGAAAGAAAGAACCAGAGAGAGACAAAACGGAAAGGAGAAGAAATTTTCTTTCACTGTACAGTAGCTCCATCTAAATATTCATCATATATGAATCATCCATCCAGGTATTATCTTGAGAATGTGTGTATATGGTATTAGCAATAATTATGTAAGCAATTAGGTAAGCAGTAATCATACTAATTGCATTAAAGTAAAATTATAGTAAACAAATCCAATCAACTTAAATTTGTCATTAAAAGTGAATCATATTTAGGTTTTGTCTTTGTTTAACCAACATGTTGGAGTGTATCAGTCAAAGGGCAAATATAGACACTGCCTAAACAAATGGTGCACTCTGATCTAACATTTTCTTCAACAAATATTCAAGCCACACTCATCAACCATATTTGAGGTAATGTCTGCATGTTATACATATCCTCTTTAGTGGGCTGCATCTCATGTTATATTTATGGTTGTTTTATTTCCATTCATGTAGACATTACACTGGTCATGCAAGACATTGCTGCTGCCAAGTTTCGACAAAGAAGTCTGCCAAAGAAAATGTTTAAGAGGAAGGAGATTACACCAAAAGACCTTACCAATGGGTCCTCCTTAGAGAAAACGTTCGACCAGCCACAAGAAGGATTTGACCAAGTTCCAATGGATTTCAAGCATGAAGGATTACTCACAGAAAGCGAACATGGATCCAATGGTACAAAGGAAGAAACTGAGCCCAGAAAAGCTGAAGAAGATGTGCCTGATGGAGCTCAAATAAGCAAAGCTTTTGACAAATTGTGCAATATAGTGAAAGAGAAAGTCAGATGCTATCAAAGACAGGAACCTAGAACTGGGTTCCATGCTAAAGGGTACGTAGTTATCGCAGAAAAAGGCAGCTATGATGACACCTGCTTCCATTCTTTACCTATTCCTTTTAAGGGTAGAGTCATTGTTTCGGATATGGAAGGAAATATACCACGTGGTATGAAACCAATCCCAGAATTACCCAGATCTCCTGAACATTGCAAAAGTGAACTTGAAGTCCATGGAATGCAAGAGCGATCAAGGATGCAGAAAGACATTAAATATGAATACAAGCTGATAGGCAAAGAGAAGGAGGAGGATGAATCCAGGGTCTGGAGAGAACTTGGAATAAAACAAGAGTTTCCAAAAGTGCAATTTCCCGGGGTACCTGAACCATTTTCCACATCATGTCCAAGTGAACGAAATGAAGAAGCAATTTATGTAAAGAAGCAATGCAAGAAGCAGGACGGCTTGCATAAGGAATTAGCTTCCCCAAACACTATGAGTTATGAGAAGGTAGAAATGGTAGAATCCATTGAAAAATTCTCTGATGACAAAATTGAAAGCTATGAAGAAACTGCTATGATTATGGAGACCATGACTGAGAAAACCAGCAAAAAGAAATTGGAAGACAAAAAACATTAGTATGCACCTTCAAACAGCCAGTTAATCCAGGTTACAGAAGTGATCCTCAGAGTTTTTTTTTTTACTTCGTAGCAACACTAAAACAAGATTAATGGAACCCTACCAATGTGAATGGTTTGATGTTGGTAGCCTAAAACATGTATTTTGCTTGATTCCTCACTACTCTCCCCTTATATTGTCTGATGGAGTGATAAAAATAGTTAATATGGAGTTGAATTTCTCTGCCAATAGCAACATTGTAGTTGTTGCACCTTGGGGATCTTAAATAAAATTCAAATGTCACTCCCACAACCTCAGTTTTTGCCATCTCTGGAGGCTGTTGTTGAACAGAAGCCCCCGTTTTTCAAGATTATTCCTATGTTGGCTTCAGTTAGAAGAATGGACATGGGGAAGAGTAGCCACACCATCAAAAGAAAGAAGGATCCCCAGCTCTAAATATTAATTTAGACCTAATATGTCCCTAAGAACTTGTTTGGAATTAAACTGTCACAGTCCTCCAGGGAAGAACCAAAATAACCTTTGTTCCCCATTAAATCAACGATCAAAGGAAAATAATAGGGGAGAAGTACACCTTTATTAAGATCACAAGTTTTTCTTAATCAAATCGACTTGCAAGGGATTGGGGCCATTGTGCTCGGTGCCACCACATGTCCAGAAGTGTATCAAATATTATACAAATGGATTTGATGTCTTCATTGAAGTGATTCTTGGACTATACTAATAACCAGAGTTTCTGATGATGCAAGTATCTGAATGTTAGCTGGTACCATTTGGTTGATTTTTGCCTAATAAATATTTTGTCTTCCATAGCTGTATTTGCTCAGAGGATGTGTGTTGCCATTTAACCACAAAAGGCAGAATATTAGAAAGTCAGTTGGAACACTATGCACAATGCAGTGGAACCCTTGGCTCTCACTTTTAAGTCTAAGCAATGGACCCGACTAGATACAGAATTATGAATGTTAATTAATTGCCCAAGGCTCTCTTTTTCTGAACATTTGCATAGAAATTAAAATATTGGTAGCTTTAGGTTTCTGGTACAGAAGCCCAATTGAGTTAGCTGCTTATTTGATGTGAATATTTGTATATTCCTGCCCAGAGATGTTTTCTCTGCAACTTACTTATCCCTTTCTAAACAGAAAGTTGTGAGAATTAAACAGCAAAACTGCTTTCAACTTTTCCTAAAGCTTAAAACTAAAACCAAATATAAATACAAATTAGCAGGCACAGGTAGCACCAATTGCCTTTTCAGTAGTGATGACACATAATGGAAGAACTTCTGTCTTAAGCTCAATCAATCAGAGTAAAGCTGGAAGAGACCCTCAAGGTCTTCTAGTCCAAATACCTGCTCAAACAGGAGACCCTATACCATTTCAAAGAAGGTATAGTCCCTATTTAAAAACCTCCAGTGATGAAGCACCCACGGTGTCTGATGGCAAGCTGTTACACTGGTTAATTGTTCTCACTGTTAGGAAGTTTCACCTTAATTCCAGGTTGCTTCTCGCCTTGATTTCCATCCATTGTTTCTTGTCTTGCCTTCTCGTGCTTTGAAGAATAATTTGACACACACACCCTCTTTGTTGGCAGCCCCTCAAATACTGAAATACTGCTATCCTGTCACCCCTAGTCCTTCTTTTCTCTAGACTAGCCAAACCCAAATCCTGTAACCGTTCCTCATATGTTTTAGTCTCCAGGCCTTTAATCGTCCTAGTTGCTCTTCTTTGCACCTTTTCCAAAGTCTCAGCTGATGGATGCAAAACCAACATTACTAGATGGAACTCATAGACTTTTTATTTAAACTTTTTAAATGATAGAAGAACCCATCGCTGGACTTTAGGAGACCTTCTGCATCATATTTTCTCCAAACAGTTGTGAACAAGTTAAGTACATCTGGATCTCTTGTAGGTTTACCAAGCCCTTATGTTCGTTGTCATCAACAGCAGTTAGAAACATTTGACTGTAAGTTTGGTGATAGGTGGTGGTTTGTTTCTTGCATAATAAGAAGACTGAGCAATCTTACAGGTAGCTATATAGGAATTTAAGTTGTATGTTTCCATTTTGGGTCAACTACGGAACACATAAAGTTAGAAGAGCAATGCTTTAACATGAGGATCTGCATACGGTGGCTCACGTTTCACCAGAAAAACAGGCCCAAGGTTTGTGGGTAGCATAGGCTGCTGTCAGTCAGTCTTATTTTTGAATGGATCCATTTTATTGAGAATTTCTTACCAAAGATTTAAGAACTGCTGCAATAGTCAAGTTGCAGGTCACAGTGCTGAAGCATATCTAAAAATGCATAGCAGTGAAGGTAAGGGTTAAATTGCTGTAAAAAAAATCCACTTCAACTCATAGTTATCTTAATCCAATCTTTGACTTATAGATCTGGTACTTTAAGTGGCATTTCCTGTCCATATAACTTTCTCACTTACTTTCAAAGAAATTCATTTGGCTCTATTTATAGAGCTGGTGATTCCTTAGAATTGAAAAGGGTGTTGCATACATGAAAGAAACAATAGGTGTGCATCTGATTACATACAGAACTCTGAAAGAAGATGAGAGGATGGAACCAAAACTAACAGTAGACTCCAAGTGAAAACTCTCTAAGCAGTAGGTTTTACTCATGGTAAGTTTTCATCTTCCTCCATTGCTAAGAAATCCCTGAAGGAGAAATTCTTAAAAGAAAATGCTCTTAGATAATAAGTGTATCTAACACTTAATTTTTTAAAGAAAAATCATATTGTCAACTATTTTTATTGGGAGTATTTGCATATCTTGGCAAAGACTCCCTTATCTATTTATGGATAATTCCTTGGTGCTTTCTAGTTATATTGAACTTCAGCTCCCAGCCAGCATACCAAAAGGAATGGGCTGAGGGAAGACCAACATCTCTAGAGGCCACCAAATGGGGGAAATACTATCACTAAGCAAGTAGTGGCTCCCAGTAAGTGATACTGGCCAGTTCAGTGAAGCCATTCATAGGCCCTATTCCCACAATATGCTTAAAGCCACTGATGACTTTAGAATAAGGGAATCATGATAACGGGATCAGGTATTGCCATTTTGGAAACACAGAGCTATCCATTTTCTTCATGAACTGTCTGAATTTCCAGAAGGTCTTGCACCAGGAAAATAGTAGGCTTTTCGACATTACTAGCCCCTTCCCCCATTGGCTAGGCCAGCAGCAATAGGTTGCAGCCAATATTTGGGAAGCTATGCTCTGAGCTGCCTTGTATTGGCAGTGAGTTGTATAAGAGAAGGCATTACTTCTCCCCAGCGCTTTTATCAGGAGGACATCATAGGCAAAATGGCTCAGTAGAGGGTTAGATCCCACTCCATTTGACTGGATGGCGTTAATTTAATCTTCTGTATGATGGGGTTTGTTTGAGGTAAATTTAGTTCTATGGGTATCCTTGACAGATTCAGTTGATTCCTTTTTATTGTTCTACAAAACATGAGCATTAAGTTAAGTAATTGTGTTGTGGCAGCACGGGCATTATTGCTCCCCACTGCTTAGTCAGGTTTGCCCTTCAAAATATATCTGAGTATGTTTTCAGTGGAAATAAAACCGTCAGGATAAAGCACATTTGTGTGTCTCACATTTCTATTTAAACATTATGATTTAAAATCCTCCAATTTCCAAAATGGGCTCAGGGTCATTTCTCACATGCCTATAATCTTGGCTACAAAGTCAGGCCACTCCAGGCAAGACTATTATACCCTTTGCAAAGCAGAATGTTGTTTAGTCAAAGATTTGAAAATAGAACCAGTCATTTAAAAAAAAGAGAAAATATAATATCCCACTGGATAAGCATAAGGGCCATCTCCAAAGTGATAAATTAGGCTTGACCATAGGCCAAATCATCCATGATGGAAGAGCATGGAAATTACAGAACATCTTGAAAGTAACAGAATCTTCACACCTACACAATGTAGTCCAGCTACATATTTCCACAGATGCCAATAGAAACTCCACCAAGGTGTACATGGGCAATGGAGCCCTCCTGTTGCACATAAACAGCTGCACTGTTATTAGTCATGCTGATTAGATTGCCATGTATTGTATTTTTGTGCTGCTCTGAAAGAACAGAAATATATTCCGAGAGCTTTAAAAAAAAACACCAAATCCAATAATTCCTTATTTTTTTGTTGGCACACTTCAAAATATCAATCCTGGTGCTTGAATACTTGAAACAATGTGCCTCATTATTAGTCTTCTCTTACCTTAAGATGTGCCAGCTGTGGATGAGAGCAGGGGGGGGGGCTTTTCCATAGTTCTGTCTAGTTTGTGGAATGTTCTTCCTGTAGAAATTCTCCTGATATCCAACTTACAACGTTTTAGTGGAAAGCAATCCAGCCCTTTCACATAATTAGCTTTTTTTTAGGTTTTATGCAGTTCTAAAAGGTTGTAGATATTTCACTGTAGTTTTTAGATTGCCCCAGAAAACAGTTTTTAAAGTTCCATGTATAAATATATTAATAAATAAACAAAACAGCCGATTACTGTAGCAAACCAATTCACATGTCAGTTTCAGCAGATGGTTTAAGTGAGATTTTGGGACTTCAGCTTCTCATTTCAGTTCTTCTTAGATTATATTTAATCTAACTATAAAAAAGGCAGATGGAGAACAGATTGCCTTTCTAAGAAAGTGCAAGTTTTCTTTACCTAACCTCTGAAACAATCATAACAGCATGTTCTGCCATATTTTTACATTTATCTAAATGTAAAGACTACACTGTCACATAGCTACTGATAAGCTTGGATCTACTGCTTTACAACATCTCTTTATTTTTACTGATATTATAAAACATTAGCACAGGGCTTCATAGTTCATTGCCTGTATACAATTTATCCCATGACTCCCACTTTAAAAAAAATCAGTTATGATAAATAAACATCATTTTGCATCAGCAGTATCACAAAAAGGACTCATAACTGCATCCTGATGCATACAACAAATTAAAATCCTACAAATTGAATCTATCTACATAATAATACTATTAATATCAAAATGTGCCATTGCTCCTTAGCATTGCTTTTCCATTGGGATTATGAAAATATATAGACCCATTTAGTTATTTTGCTACAATATAAGACTTTTAATGTTCAAGTGGAAAACTTACATCACAGCAATGGCATCTCTACATATAAATTCAATGAGCCCCTCCATTATCATTTAGAAGGCTTTCTGAGACATTATTGTGATTTTTGCTTTCACAGTAAATAAATTTGCATGGCCTATATACATCTGTTAGAAATGCATACACACATACGTATGTATGCATATTTGCAATAAATTCTCACTCTTATTTACAATAGGATGTGTCTATATAAATATATAACATACGATAATGCCAGTATGCTATTACTACACATTCCATATAGTATAGCAAAAGTTTAAATGTTTAAATTTCAAAGATTTAAATGGTTACACATGTAAGTATAGATGAACTGAACCAGCAAGGAAAGATAACTGCAGTGCCTACAGTATTTGGTTCCCTGCTACTGCTGAATTTGATGAAAATGCATCAGTAGGGATATTCGTCTCCAATGGAGCAATGATTTCATGCAGGACTAGGATAGAGTTGATGGTCATCACAGCAGAAGCAAATTCTACTCTCAGATATGCACGTTCATACTGTATGCTCATTAAATTTTAAGAAATCACGGTTTAAACAAAAATGAGATTAAAAGGAAGTCTGTTCTTAATTAGCTTTCGGGAGAATTTATGGCCATGCAATTTGTTTATCTAAAGGCTTCCTCATTTTCTACTATAAAAATGCTTTATTCAAAAATACCCACAAATGCTGATGCATATGGTTAGAACGTGCTTCTCTCATCAAAGGGAATGGAAGTTTCTGATTTTAAAGTGTGCTCAATTGTGGCTGAGAATTTTTGTGCTGTCGTCAGAAGGATTTGGTTATTAAAGTCCTTCTCTTTTGGTTATTAAAACACTCGTGTTCATGCAAAAATCTGAGAATAGAACAAGCCCCAATGTATTCTTTAACTCTGTTTTACATTCATGGATTTAAAAAAGGTGCCCAAATTTCCATTCATAATAGCAAACAAATAAACAAAAAATCCAGAACTAATTTTATAATGCCAATGTTTGTAGATCAGTACACAGTTTGAGAATATACAGTAGTTTCTATTTTCCTTCAAGTCTCGCACTCACAGGATTCCTATGGTCCCAGGGCCTGCATGTTTTTGCACATTATGGACACTGCCTATCTCAAAAAAGAATAAGGAGGCACTACTCAGGTGGAGTTTCAGGTTATGAACAATTTTTGGCTGTATTATACTTTCACATGATTCCCATATTGTCAGAATATGCATTTAAGTTCCATGTTCTATTTGGTCAACAAAGTTCAGATTTGTCTGGTGTGCATCATAATTGTTTACATGTTGTTATGAAGCTTTACCTGGAATGCACAATCTCCCTTTTTAGTTAAGCATATAACTATCCATGCCTTTTTGATGTCCAGCATTGGAGCTTCATAAATTAAAGTAGATGCTTAAACTAATTTGGTGAAAAATGCATACGATTAGTTTTCACTTTGGAAAGGAAATATATCTTTGACTGTGCCCAGTACTGCAAGGCACAAGTGCAAATAAATCACAAAATAATTGAACAGATTCTCATTTTATTACCATCACGAGACCAGCACTATTGAGAGTAAACACCGTCCATTCTTTAAAAAGAGAAAGAAAATAGGAAGAATATAAATAAAAATTGAATTAAAAATAAAAGAGATAAGAACCATGGCGACCCAGTGCCTGCATTCAGCGCCAAGCAATCATTAACCTTTGAGGGATGCAAACCAGTAGCACAAAACCTAGCAACCCTATATGTGTGATTAATAGTTCTACTGGTTAACAGATAAACTGCATAAAAGGCGCCAGTGGACCCTGGGAGCTCAGATAGTAAAGGAACAATCAGAATCAACCCACTGCCATTGTAATAAGAGCAATATAGAAAGAACTCAGTAAAGTCTTTGCCTGATCCAAGCCATAAAGGCAGATGCAGTCTAGTATTCCCTGCCAATTTGCCAATAAGAATGTTCTTAATTTTTGGGACTCCAGAGAATAAAGACCAATAAAGGAGAATATTTGTTGCTCAAGGTTGAAATGAGGAGTCCTTGGTGCTCTCTGAGCTTGGTTGTTTTCTTGCAGATATTTCATTAGCCAAACTAGGTAACATCATCAGTGCTAGGAGCACTACTAGTTTGGGTAATGAGCTATCCACAGGAAAGCAATCAATCTCAGAGAGCACAAAGGACTCCTCAGAGAGTAAAGTTTAGAATCTGGAGCCCAATGGAAAACCAGATTTTAAAAATGCTTTAAATAAGTGTTTTTCAACCTTAGCAACTTTAAGATATGTGGAATTCCCAGAATTCCCCAGCCAGACATGCTGACTAAGGAATTCTGGGAGCTGAAATCCACACATTTTAAAGTTACCAAGTTTGAGAAACACTGCTTTAAATGACTGATTAGTCTGGTGTTCCCAACTTCTCCCCCAATCTACATCCAAAATCCATTGTTTTAATGTCCCTTTATTGTTAAATCCCAGAAGTTCTAACAATTTACCGTCCCTGTCCTAATATTCCCTTTTATTTGTATCCATTTTATGTATTCATAATCATGTTTATACTTATATCTGTTATCTAATATATGCTTGACGAATTAAATAAATAAGTCAAGGCTAAATTTCCTGGCAAAAAGAGTCAAATAACAAAATGTGTCTTTTCTGCCTCCAAGCCAAGAGTCACGTTTTGGAGCAGCAAAAAAACCTAATTATTTTGGATAACCTGTGGCTTCGCATAGGGAAAGTCGAAATACTCATGAGTCTGCACTCCATGCCCCAAGGTACATAAAACTTTGGCATTAGGAATTGTTAACACCGAAGGGATATAGATACAGAGCCCCTGGCTCTGCAATAAACTCTCAAGATGGCAAGGGAAGCATTTTAAACATTATTCCCTACATATGACAGCTGCACATGCCATGATCTTGAGTGATGAAAATCACTTCCAGATATTCCAATAGAAGATTCCACTTGCTTTATCATCTGCCCATTAATTTGCCCCCTGTGTCTACTCAGCCATCTGGCAAGCACTTTAACCTTAGTTTTATCTTCTGTTTTGTAAGAAACTAATAATTAACATCTTACCGAGAAGGCTCCTGCAAATGAACTCTATTAGTAGAATAAATAGATGTAAAGGGCTGTGTGTTGTGCTATAATAGTTGTATATATAACATAAATCCCCTCTACTATGAATTACTCATTGAAATTCATCAGATTTTTTAGGTCTGGTTAGGGAGATACTTTGGAAAGTTCACATGCACCATTTTGAATCAGCTCAACATTTTCCACTTCAGAGAGAGGCAATCTAGTACTTGCATGAACCTGCAAGGTAAGCAGTATAAGGCAAACAAATTAGAATACATTGTTTGTCTTATAAATTAATAAAACTCCACAAGGCAAGGTGAAGGGAGCAAATAAAGGGTGATGCTGTAAGTATGATTTAGTATTGGAAATAATCAGATAGATCGGTCATTCACAGGCAGAAAATATAATCCTTGAAGTATAATCCCAAGAGTTATTTAAGAATAAACACTCCTATTTTTTTTAAATTAAGCAGGAAATAAAGTGGATGCTGTCACTGTAGCACAATGTTAAGTTAAGAAAGAAGATGGGACTGAAAGGAAGTGTCAAACAGCAGAAGCTTTCTCAGAGCTGAAATTTGAAATTCTTCTTCCTTGAGGTTTCAGAGGCTAAATCAAAGAGGTTCTGCAGTATCAGTTGTTTCTGCCTCTATCGCTTTTATTTCTCTATCTCATCTATGTACAAAAGAGGTATTGGGTATTAGTTGCGGTAAACCCAATTTCTTCTAATTTGTTTGTCTTATACTTTTTACCTTTCTATTCAGGGCTTTATATAACATTGCTTTTCTTGAAGAAACAATAGTTTTTTTCCTCCAGAAGGATCCCATTGGCATACTGAGATGAAAGGCAGGAAGTCAATAGCCTCCCACCGACCAGTGCGCTCACATAGAGAGGGCCTTGTCAGGGTGCCGTCGGCTAGACAGTGTCGGCTG
>JANHFT010000112.1:208406-233134 GCA_032467955.1 Pseudoxenodon macrops | reverse complement strand
TGGCTGTGCACCGCCCTGAGTCTTTCGAGAGAAGGGCGGTATAAAAATTTAATTAATAAATAAATAAATAAATAAATAAATAAATAAATAAATAAGTCAAAAGGTGATGGAATGATACGGTGTCAAGGAATGATTTAGTACACAAACAAAATGAAATAATGGTGCCATGTGATCTTGTCCCTGACAAAATTACACACTTTCAGGTTGTATGGAGTTGTTGAGAAATATTTAAGTATCCATTATGAGTTAACCATCAAAGAGCTCAACTTTGTGTAGCCAAAAT
Source organism: Pseudoxenodon macrops (assembly GCA_032467955.1). Classification (NCBI taxonomy): domain Eukaryota; kingdom Metazoa; phylum Chordata; class Lepidosauria; order Squamata; family Pseudoxenodontidae; genus Pseudoxenodon; species Pseudoxenodon macrops. Next base: position 232,851 of record JANHFT010000112.1, on the reverse strand, counting down.
CTTCAATTTTCAAACTAAAATTTAAGTAATTTTAAAAAGTTGGAATTGTACCAGAGACATGTAATAAGAAATAGCTAAATTCTCTTCAGGATTTCATGACGATCCTACAGTAAATGTTGCTGGAGGATGGAAAGCCAGAGATATTGATTAACCAATATACTGATCTGGAATTGAGAATACCATATTTTATGGATTGACATTATTTCAAAAATATAAGGTCCTTAATCCTGGGGGTCCCAAGTTGCTCTTGAAGAATCAAGAGACAAAAGGGGAAGGACAATCTGTACCCAGTTTTAGCAATAAACCAGTGCTTCTTTTCTTTGAAGAATGAACACATCTGGCCAGTTCATGCTCTAGTTCCTTTTTTGAGATTATTATTACATATTCAACAGAAAATTGCCAATGAATTTTTTTTAAACTTTGAGTTGGTAAAAAAAGAAGTGGCTTCTACACCTATTGTATATATTGGAGAGCTTTTGTAGGACTTGTTATATTAAGGTGCTGGCTTTGGTCTACAAACTGAGTTTTTTTGGTCCACCTGAGACACTAATCAGTGAATAGAAAAAAGAAAGGTCTTTTAGTTGCAAAACTCCAGCTGCTGAACTCATTCTAAAAAGAAATGAGATTGGTTCACTGCTTGCTTTATTTTTGTACCACTAACCATTTCAGTTCTGTATTATTACTTATTATATTCTGCTTTTAAATTGTATGGCTTTTATTCCCTTTTTTTTAAATGATTGGATTTATGATGGTTTTTAATCTGAAGTATTAGTGTTCTTATTGTTCACTGATTCCTCTATCTGGGATTTCAAGGGATAGATCACATATATATTTCCAGACTATTTTGGTTCTGAGGCTTCATTAACCCATGTCTTTGATTTATAAATTTCCAAAACCCACTTCCGAATAGCCAGGTTTGTAACAGAAATGCTTGAGGTTTTATCTTTGCAAATACCGCACATTAAAAAGATAGACTGGAGAAACACAAAAAAGTGTGAGAGACATTTCAAACATTATTGCAGCCCATAAATTTGTATGAAACACTGCACAAATTATGCGTGCCCTAATGCATTTTGCATTGAGAATTAGACACTAATTATTCCACATTTCATTAGAGTCATTATTTGCATGCAGAGCGCTAGCAGAAGCAAAAAATTGGGATGCTGCTAAGAATCCAAAGCCCAGTATGAAAGCGTCAAGGAAAGGATAAAACAACATTTCTTGCTGGGTTTTGAAGCCATTAATGTGAGCGCCAAATTGTGCTTGCTTCTGCTTTCATTTCACACAGTCCAAATTCTCACAAAAGAAATCTTTCCCTCATCCAATCTCTTGTAATATCTGTACTGAATGAAGATTCTCAGAAGTGTCTAGTGACATTGTGGTGCATTATAATCCAACCTGAATGCAGGCAAGGAATAGCTAACACTACCTCCTGGGCATCATACTGTCTTTACACTGAATGTAGGACACCATTTTGATTTCTGCACTCTGGGATTTCTATGGAACAGAAGAGCTTCAGCAACGTTCCCCCCACTTCCCCAAATTCTGTAAAAAGAAAAAAAAGAAAAGAATTAATCAGTCCTTCCCATCATTTTTCCTCACTGTGAGAATATTAGTGAGGAGAAAGATGAATATTAATTGATTTGTGAGTACTTTCTCCTCAGGATTTTGGGTCAATAATTTTGTCAGCCAGCTTATTATGCACGTCCATATCATGTGCTTGATGCAAAATGGGTCTCATTCCTGTGGAATCCACCAGGGCAACTTTCATGATCATAAACAGAAGGTTGGTGTTTAAAGTCACAGTTCTTTTAGGTGGGAGGACAGAGGTGAGAAGACATAAGAAGTGGGCATGAGGCATTGGTAAAGATGCTTATTTCTCTCTCCAATCAACATAATCATTCCTTGCCTTTGGAAAGAGAAAAGTTGGATCCTCAAAAACACATGGAACACCTTTTAGTGTTATCCAACTATTGTGCTGAAATAACAATAATAAGGAAAGGGTATATTTTGCTTCATCAGAAGCAGTTGGTCACTAGAAGATGCTTCACATCACTAGTGGAAATCCCACCATAGTTACTGTCACTCTCACTGCACTGTTTTCCTAATCCATGATTTGGCAAACTGTAATCAAGGATTAGCTTGCCTGATCCATCTTTTAATATTACATCTGTTCACGTGAGGGTATCAGAAAAGTAATCTAAGCAGGACTATAAACTGGCAGCCATGGGCACAATTACCACATCTAGCTTAGAACTCAAGATCTCAAAAGAACAGCTCATGTGGGGATTATGAATATAGCAGAAACTCTACATAGTATTTCATTTAGATGTATCTTCCAAAGAGTACATATCTCCCTGCTCTTTAGGAAATTATTTAACAAGCAACAAATCCATTTGTCAAAGTGTGCTAAACTGGGAATTATTTGTGCAGACTGGTCTGCCAAAAGAACTATAATAAAGGAAAAGAAAGTACTTAGTATTGATATCAATACTTCCACTTCTGATACTGATTGGTGACTTTTTGCAGCCTAGGCATAGCTTGAAGCTGTGGGTATGAACCTGGGTAAACATTATAGCTCAGCCCATAAACTTCATCTACTTATTTCAGGGCAATTTCCTTCTTATATAACCAAAATTAACGCCCACTGAATTCAGTAGGCTTAGTTCAAGGATACGAAAGACTTGCAATTTGTGATAATGCATAATAGAGTCGGTATTCTACAACTATTGACAAGCTGTGATTCTTATTTTATTGGCTTTGGGAATGTGCTTGAACTGATGTTAGGACCAAACTGTATTTTAGACTTTTAAAAAATACGGTGCTTAAAGTTTTGTTGAGTTTTGGGGAAGAGAGGGGTCTTTTTGAGAAAAAAGACTATATAAACCATTGCTTTGTGGCAGCAAACAAATAGAATAAAATAAATAAAATAAAATAAACAGTTGCACCAGTTTCCTGCCAAAAAAAATCTCTCTTACTGCTAAATGCTGGTGAACATATTGGTTAGCGAATATAGACTTTTCAAAGGCCAATAACAGCCAGCAATGAGGAAAATTTTCAGCAGGAGAATGATGCAAGATTTTACAGCTGCTGTTCTTTAATTTCAAAGCAATTCATGGAAACATAAATTAAAATATAATTTAGAACCCAAAGTTTTGATATGTATTTCCCTTTTTTATAATTAGCAATATTTCAGCAAGTCTTCATAAGCAAGCCCTCTTCCAAAATTCAAAATAAAATTGTAAATTATGTATCTGCCATAAAAGTATAAAAAGAAATGTGGCCACAACTTTGCCAGTTGGTTGTTTCATGTTGCATGAGGTCAAATGTAGCAGAACAAAGTAAAATACCCCTCCCCAAAACAATTTGTCTTCCAATGAAAATAGTTACAGCCACACACTCTTGCAAAGTAATTGGTTTGTAATCATATATTTGTGGCTCAGAATTCAGAAATTTCCACTGTAGTTAAATTAGACAATGCATCATTGTAGAATGAAAAGGTTGGATAGTGATCGAGAGACAATGAATGTTATATGCCTAATGGGAACATACAGGAAAGGACAAAGGGGAAATCTAGCCATTTGGCATGCAAAGCAGTGCTAATTCTTGTTTAATATACTTTTGAGACTTCTCTCTACTGCTTCATCTAATTCTTCTTCCAACTCCTCCTTCTTGGACATGGCCAGTTTAGACTGGTAATCTTTCACTATTTGGTCTATGTAGGGTGCACTTTGAGTTCCATGTAGCATTAATGTCCATTCTTTCAGGACTCCCTTTTGGGGCAAGATCCCAACAAACCCAACTTCGAGAACCCAAGTACCTCTGGGGTCTTCTCCCCAAGAATGTGTAGTCATGAAAGGCCACTTGTCAAAGCCCACTTTGGAATCATCATCCCTTGGCCGCCGACTCAGCAAGATGGATTTTGTCCCCATTGGTGAGCTCATGTTGATATTCAAATCCCCTCTTCGTGTAGAGTTCACTGTGATAACTGCTTGAACATGTTCAAGGTAACGGACAAAGTTCTCTTTCCCCTCGCAGGCATCTGTTGAAAGTGTCAGAACCAGCTTGCCACCAGATGGTATTTTCCTAGGATTTGCAAAGAAAAGCAATGCTGAATACCATGTTGTCCTTAGTATCCATCAATCCAAAAGTACAGATTAAGACTTGGAATGAAAATATAAAAAGACTGAATCAACATAATTAATAGGTGATTTATTTTTACTTACAAATTGTTGGATTAGGTTGTTAACCTAATCCTGTGTAGCTACTTTTCTGGTAACACTGTACTACTAACCAGAACATACAAAACATTTGCTGGACCAATTCTCGAATATAGTTCATGTGTCTGGAACCCACACTACATATCGAACATTAATACAATTGAGCGAGTTCCAGAGATATTTCACGAGAAGAGTCCTCTCCACTGCTCCTTCGGTATGACCTAAGCGTAGTTCACAAAATTATCTGCTACAATGTCCTACCTGTCAATGACTACTTCAGCTTCAACCACAACAACACATGAGCACACAATAGATACAAACTGAAAGTGAACCACTCTGAACTTGATTACAGAATATATGACTTCAGCAACAGAGTTGTCAATGCCTGGAATGCACTACTTGCCTCTGTGGTTTCATCCCCAAACCCCCATAATTTTAATCCACTGTGGACCTCACCCCATTCCTAAGAGGTCTGTAATGGGTCTAATATGTGCTTGACAAAAATAAATAAATAAATGAAATAAACAGTTGCAGGAACTGGGTATGTCTAGTTTAATGAAAAGAAGGACTGGAGTGACATAATAGCAGTGTTCCAATATCTCAGGGGCTGCCACAAAGAAGAGGGAGTTAAGCTATTCCCCAAGGCACCTGATGGCAGGACAAGAAGCAATGGGTGGAAACTAACCAAGAAGAAAAGCAATCTAGAACTAAGAACAAATTTCCTGACAGTTAGAACAATTAATCAGTGGAAGAACTTGCCTCCAGAAGTTGTGAATGCTCCAACATTGAACGTTTTTAAGAAAATATTGGACAACCATTTCTCTGAAGTGGTGTAGGGTTTCCTGCCTAGGCAGGGAGTTGGGCTAAAAGACCTCCAATATCCCTTCCAGCTCTATTATTCTGTTCTAAAAAACCCTGCTTACAATAATACAAATCTTCCTTTCCTTTCCTTTCCTTTCCTTTCCTTTCCTTTCCTTTTCCTGTCCTTTCCTTTCCTTTCCTTTCCTTTCCTTTCCTACAGCTGAACTACAACTTCCAGAATTTCTCATCATTGCCTTTAGTAAATATGTGGTTCTAAGCTATTATATTTAAATTTGTCCAGATAAAATCTAACCAATTTGTTCTATAATCCTTATAAAACTTTTACATCCATAATGTGCAAATTCCTATACAATATATGGAATAGAAAATTAATAAATTGCCCGTTAATTATTTGATTCTTTCATTGACTCAATCAAATCAGAAAATTGGCCTAGCATTAAGTTGAAGACCTGAGGACATAGAGCAAACAAAATACTGAATGCGTTAATGAAACAACATTCAGATTATATATGCAGAGTCCCAAAAGTAACCTGCAGTCATCAATATATGATGAAATAAATCAGATACAAATTTAATGAATGATTTAATTGGCTTCAAACTGGAATATTGTGGTCCATGCTCAGTTATTGGTTTCATTTGAACACTAGTATGGACAACCTGTTGCATATAAGAACTAAGACTGTAAATAAAGTTCCTGGTATTGCACTAAGAACTTCCAGTCCTGATGTTAGCTGTATTAAGGCTTGAATATTATGTTTCTTATCCAGTTTAGAAAGCAAAGTGAATGCATCAGTCTTTACCCAACTTTCTCTTTCTAAATAAGGAACCCTTGAGATATAAAATCTTCAGATCATGTAGGAATGTAAAGCAATGTGGAAATTCCTTGATGAAAGAATGGATAAGCTCTTAAAGAAGGAAATTAACAATTCCATCCTAGGAAAGTAGAAGGTTTGAGAAAGAAACTCAAAATAACCCTGCCTTGATTTTATTTGGTATAAAATGGAATAAAAAGAACCTATTGTCAAGCTTTTAATGTCCTATAGATATCAAAATAAAATAGAATTCCTGTAATCTTTGTGGTGTCTTATCTTTTTCTTGAGCTGGCCTACCTTGAAGGAGTAGTCTCACAAGCATAATAGTGTTGCTTCCAGGAATACTTGACTATGAAGACATCCTGAAAAACTGACTTTCAGAGATGACTATAATACTGTGCTTTCAGTGTCCTAGTCACTACCTAGTCACTACCCGTGTTTCCCCGAAAATAAGACAGGGTCTTTTTTTATCTTCGAAATAAGCACTTGGCCTTATTTTCGGGGAGGTCTTATTATTTTTAAGGTGCAGGAGGCGGCGAGCGTGGTCATCTCATGGCTGCTGCTGTGTTTTGGGGAGGGCTTATTTTCAGAGGATGGCTTATTTTGGCGCATGTGCTCAAAAGCCTGATTGGACTTATTATGTCTTATTTTCAGAGAAACAGGGTAGAAAGGAATAGATATGTTGACAGAAACTATGCTTATTTGTTGCTGCTTTTGTTTTTACTAACACCAGGAAAAAGACCAGGGAAAGCAATGCCTAATGGCCCAATGCGAAATAAGATGTATTGGAAAGGACAGTAAGACACTCAGGTTCTGCTATAATCCAACTAATACAACACAAGGACTACAGCTTCCCTAATTTTTATCATCAGTTTTTGGGCGAGGAGGAACAACTATTTTCTGATTTTTTTGAAATATGGCCCCATTTACTATTTCTAAACGAAGACAAGCCAAGTAATAATTGGGGTTCCCTGATGGAGTTAAGCATGCCTTTTTTTTATTACTCATAGAACTTGCATATTGAATTAAACATAGAAAGCTGCTTGATATAGTACTTTGAGAATTCCTATCTGGTAACTTTGCATGAAATCTATTTTCTGCTGTTACAAGTGAGGAATGGAGCACTGAGCTCTTTTCCAGACCATTTTTGATTCAGCCTATCACACTGGCTTTATATCCAAAGGAAAATGCCATGTAATTGCCAAGCTGGGTTTACTTCTCCAATTTTCTCCCTCTAAATAAGAGTGGATAATCTGAATCATATTGCATAACCCTGCTCTTTATTCCTACATGTGGAAAGTTAGTGAAGCATAACTAATCCATTGAAGTGAGGCAACAGTTTTGTAAGTTTAAATTGGATTAAGGACTCATCAATACAGATATTTACTGTGGGGGGGGAAAAAAGTTCCACTCACTGATTCTGAAGACATGATCATGTTAGAAAACCTTCCTCTTATAGGCAGCCCACAGCTGAGACAAACTGAAGCTGGGCTAAAGTGTTTTGGCATGAAATCAATGATTTTTTTCCTGGGAAAATGAAAGGCCTCTCATCCAGACAATCCATGGCACATGGAGGAGGAGACTTAAATGACACAATTGAAGGCTATGATTGGATTGGTTATAGCTTGACAGGTCTGCTGTAAACCTGCCCCATTCTTTTCAATGTGGCCCCAATCCTGCAGCGCTGGTTTGGCTGCAAATCAGACAAGAAATTGACTACTGCAAACAGTTCCTTTTTTTTCTTTTTAAAAGAGATCAGCTGACTGATGGACCTAGAGAATGGAAACCTGAAATTGACTAGTCTCCCTTCAGCCCAACACATACAATTGAAGGACTTGATTCTTGTGCTTCTAACAGCCTGGCACCTGCTTATCTGAATTCCTCCCCTCCCCTCTTAATGGAATCTTGTTTTAAAAGGCTCAATCTGTCACAAAATGTAACTTGGCACAGGAATGGCTTCAACATATATATTTTCCCTTCCCTACCTTTTGAAGAGTCAGTTTGGTGCAGTGGGTAAAGCATCAGGCTAGAAATTGGGAGACCAGGAGTTCTAGACCTATCTCAGGCACAAAGCCAGCTGGGTGACCTTGGGCCAATCACTCTCTCTCAGTCCTCAGTGATAAACCTTGCCATGAAAAATGCGAGGACTAGTTCAGAAGTCAGAAAATGAGTTGAAAGATCACCCCCCATAGAGACACCTTTTGAAGAACATAGCTTAGTAACTATGCTGTGTGTGCTGTGATTTGATACAAACATCTATACGGTAACGTTTCACACTGCAGCTTGTCAACCACTGTCCTCAGTCTCAACTGCACAAATCTTATTGTGGCATCTTAATTTGATAATAGGTTGATAGTCTACCAGGTTAATAATTATTTTGGAAAAAATGTCAGTCTGAGGTTACTCCATAGTTGATGACTTCTCTCTCTTATACAGAACATCTTTCTTGACCTTTGGTTTAAAGAGTTCATTCAGCAACTGTATTTCAACTGCACAAATTCAGTCAGCCACTTCACTACGACTAAGAAAGCTGTAATTTTTGCTGCCAATGGGCTGACAGGTAGTTGGTCCTTTGAGGGGGGGAAGGGAGGGAGGGATGGGTTGCAATACCATGTCAGAACACATTCTGTAATATAACCACTCTTAGTTCTTTCCAGCACTTGATGTTTAAATTTCATCCATGGAAAACCACCAAACATTGCCCTTAAAGAATCTGAATAGCAGCATAGCATAATTCCATTCCTGATGTGTATGAAGGCCAAGGACAATGCAATTTATGCCAATGCAATGTTTTCCCAGCTATAGGATGAAATGAAAGCACAGCAAAAGAGCTATGCAAAGTTCTAAGACACTTATGCTTATTGTTACTTACTGAGGCTCTTGGACCGATCCACCCACACAGTGAAATCTCTCTGGGACAGTCTTCCAGTCTTTAGCCATTGTAACCATTGCCCCAGCATCTAGGACCCCATAGCCAAACAAGTGGTTGAATTCAAGGCCAACTCCATTTCTTCTCCACTTGTGAACTTCATCATGAAGCTGGTTCCTTTTGGATGTGAGCACAGTCAAATGTTGCAAGTCCCTCCAGGTCAGATCCGCACTGCCAGAAAGCAAAACAGGGAGATCTGACATTTTTAGAAAATCTACTTTTGCAAAAGCCATTGTATATCTCAGACAGTGGTTATGTGTATATAAGCAAGACTTTTAAAAATAGCAAGGGTTCATTCTTAAGGCTCAACGAATCAACAAAAGGAGAGGCCCAGAGGCTCGAGGAAACCTTCCGGAGGCTGGGGAGGGGAAAAATGCCCTCCCCCCACTGTGGTGGAGGAGGCTGACTAGGCTACACCCACCATGGTCAAGTCCACCCAGCAACCGGATAAAGCATACAGTACTCTGCAATAAAAACAATGCTTTTTAAAATACACGGATCTGTGGATAAATAACAGTAGTACTATCTAAGCCGGTTCTTCTGCCTGGGATTGGGGGGGGGGAGAGAGAAAATTCACAAAATGAGTGTGATGTCATTATTTAAGTCCTGACCCTTTTGTATGTGTATGTTATATCAATACATGACAGGTATTGGTGTATGACATAATCTTGCAGATTTTGACACACACCCCTGCATATGACAATGAAGAGGAAATAGAAGTTTTAGATAGACATAGATACAGAAATATAGTGTAGGTAGACATGGGATAGAAGATGATAGAAGACAGATTAGATAGATGACAGATAGCTAGATAGCTAGATGGTAGATAGATGATGATAGATAGATAGATAGATAGATAGATAGATAGATAGATAGATAGATAGATAGATAGATAGATAGATAGATAGATATACTGTAATAGATTTTGCTTGAATTAAACTATCTGAGAAATGTTCTGCCCTATTCTTACGATACTTTGGCAGCTGATTTTCAGACCTCATCCACAGGCACAGTTTCCTACATATTCAATAAGTGTGCTTAGAAGACTGTAGAAAGCAATACAGTGTATTAAGAAAATATGCACAACTAAAAGCAATCAGGGTGGAAATAACTAAGCCATGGAGGGATTGAACAGGAGCGGGACAGACCTTTAAGAGACCATGGGTTAAAAATGCATTAGAGAAATCAATACCTCTTCAAGAATAAGTGCCATCTTCCATGTACCTTCTCTAAAGTTAACCTAACTGCATTCCAAAGAATTAAGCCCACTTGATGAGTTTCAAGAATATGTGCAGGAGATAAAGAGGCCACGATGGAGCCGATTGCATTGAAAGTGGTTTCAAATTCTTCTGTCAATACAGGAAGATCAAGTAATACAGAAGCAACCTGCATGGCTTTAAATCCTTTTGATTTTTAAAATAAAAAATATCCTTTTTCTCCATGCACATTTTCTAAAAAAGAACTGGCTTGCACGTGCAGCCTGCTTTAGATAGCAATTGATGTTCAGTTCATGGATGCTTAAAATTGGATTCCAAGCCATCGTGTGATTTGCATTTATAACGAAATAACTGATGGCTGCTTTCACCTACTTTGCTTCCAGGGCCAGAGCAAACACTCCTGCAGCCTCTGGGGCAGCTGCAGATGTTCCTGAGTGGCGTAATGTACAGTTGCCATATAGATCTGTTGTAGCCTGCAACAAAGTACAAGAAGCTTAATTAGATAAATGATACTTGAGTCTTCAAGGTGTATAAAGAGATAAAAAGAGATATTAAACAGAATAATCACTTCTTCCTAAGGAGGGTTCGTTTTCTTTTGTGTTCTTACTGGTAGTTTCTTGCTTCTGGGATGTAAGCATTGCTTCTTGTCTTCTGTATCTTCTTGTCACCATGCCATTCTCCAAGATTTCCTGCTTTTTCCAGGGTTTCCCAACTTTGGCAACTTTTAGATGTGTGGCCTTCAACTCCCAGAATTCCTCAGCCAGGATGGAAGTTCAAGGAAGTCCACACATGATAATGTTGCCAAGGTTGGGAAACATTACTCTAGACCTGTGATGGCGAACCTATGGCACACATGCCAAAGGTGGCATGCAGAACCCTCTCTGTGGGCATGTGCGCCATCACCAGCTGCTCTTCCAGGTTCCATCGCACGCATGTGCACCGGACAGCTGGTCTAGCACACATGCACGCCAGCCAGCTGGTCTTCACATGAAGTCCAGCTGGCCACTGAGCATTCATGCAATGGAACTGCGCACATGCACACCAGCCAGCTGCTCTCTTCCAGGTTCTGGTGCACTGGTGTGCACTCCAGTTGCCCAAAAGGTTAACCATCACTGCTCTAGAGCAAGGTGTCCAACTTGGCAACTTTAAGGCTTGTGAACTTCAACTCCCAAAATGTCATGTTGGTTGGAGAATTCTGGGATTTGAAGTCCATAAGTTTTAAAGTCGCCAAGTTTGGATGTCCCTGCTCTAGAACATACTTTAGGAGACAGGAACATATTTTAGGATAAATATGGATAAAGGAGGATTGGCCATATATCATGTTTCCCAACTTGCTTTTAATGGCAACTTCCTGTGAATGAGTTCCATTCATGAGAATTATGGATAAAATTCACCACACATAACATCAAGGATTTTTAAATGTTGATTAGAACTGAATACTTTTCTCAGGATTGGGAGCCACAACTCATTCCCATCATCTGAAGGGCTGCATCTGGTGTTATTCAAAAACTGATGCCACCAGAATGGAGCAGGGCTGACTTTTTGTGGTGATAGAGGGCACAAATAGACTACTCAGGAATAGGTGATCCTCCTATTGTTCCTCATGTGGTACACTTGTTTGTTTTGATTATGTAGTCGCTACAGGGTGATATATTATGTATCATTTGAGATTAGTTTCTTAGGGTAAACCAATCTTGTGATAATCATGAAATCAGCAATATTGTTTCTATATCCTTATCAGCCAACTCAACCTTGACATGGTTTGTTACAGAGATAATTGAAGACCGACTTCTATGAAGACTTTTTCTTCCATAGTTTTTTTTCCAACAACATACAGCTGTTAGGTTGTGCAGCACTTCAGATTTGATAGCAAAAACTTGGAACAAGCAGAAGTAGGGCCTGTGTGCAAATCCTTAAACTAAATGTGAAGCTGGAGAATTCAGTGAGGAGAGCATCTGTTTGGAATTCCTTAAAATGCCTTTTCCTCAGATGGTGTGCAAGTATCCCTGTGCATTACAGTCAGATGCAGAGGTGGGTTCTCAATCTTCTTACTGCGGTTTGCTCAGGGTTGCACTTCAAGTGTGTACGCAAAGCACGCGCGCAAGCGGCAGTCAAAAACGAGCTTCTGTGCATCCGCAGAAGCAAAATCTAAAATGGCGGCACTTAGAGACACTGACAGAACTGGCTCCGTGACGTCATCACGGAGTTATTACCAGTTCTATAGAACCAGATAGAACCGGTAGGAACCCACCTCTGGCCAGATGGTTTCCAAGTTTACAGTTAAAGGCTTTTTAATGTTATAGCAACTGTATAATTAACATTTTACAGTGTACATTTTTAATTTCCACATCTAGTTTTGCTTAATTTTAAAACTGAACTATCCTACTAAATATACTTCATATAGACTGATATTAATTGTTATCTGATACCAATTTCATGCATTTTCTCAAGCAGGTTGAAGTACAAAAAACATACATATTCTTGAAAACCTTTATTCAAAACAATATTAAAATGATAATTCCTCAGATTATAACTAAAATGTCACCAAATATTTGTTGAGTAGAGAATTGAAGGTTGGCTTGCTTGATTTTCATAAAGTATTCATGACCTTTCCATGTTTGTCTTCTCACTAAATAATGAGAATCTCCAAAAATAAATCTTTCAGCCAAACTTCTCAGTTTTTTTCATTAAACAGCAGTAAAATAGGATTTTTCTCATCTAGTGTTGTATACTCTTTCCTCAAGTTTCCAAAAATTATTGGGTGAATATTAGGGAAGCCATTATTCAATGTATCAGCTGAATGAAGACTGATTAAAATATGCAAAGGACAAAAAAGAAGTAATTGTTCAACCTACCACACCAGCTTCAGGATTTCGCTTTCTCCCATTGCTAAAAGTAGAAGCTAAAGTTGAGGAACAACTTTCATCATATAAAGCTGTCCGCCCATCGTTAATAGCTGAATTGATGGAGATAGTCCACATGCTTGATGCATAGCCATCACAGTTACAGTCATCATAACTTCCTCCATCTCCAGAGGCCCAGACATAGATACTTCCCTTGCCAGCACGGCCCTGCAGAACAGGTAAATCCAAGCAATCAGTTTTAGCCATTCTATGTCAAGTATTTTTTTAATGTTACAAGATATTAATGTGGGGAAAAAGTAGTTTTCATGTGGAATCCGCTGATTTCTTGAGATAACGTTGCAGAAGCCACAGGAGTGTTGCCCCACCATACCACTCCATTCCCTGGTACAGACATCAGATCTGAGCTTTTATGGATCTTGATTTTCAAGACTACGAAGCTGTTGAGTGTGGAAGTTCTATCAAAAGTATTAGTTGTGAAGGGGAGGATAAGGTATAAAGCAGGGGTGGGTGGTGGATCTTTTTGCTGCCAGTTCGCTCAAGATAGTGCGTGCGCAGCAATCAAAAAATAGCTTCTGCGCATGCGTAGAAGCAAAATCTAAGATGGCGACACCCACACAAACACTGACAGAACTGGCTCCGTGACGTCATCGCCGAGTTACTAACGGTTCTAAAGAACCGGTTAGAACCAGTAGGAACCCATCTCTGGTATAAAGGATCCTAAATGTCATCCCAGCTCTCCATTATACCTCCATACAGTTCAGGAAAGAACACTTTAAATAATAAATGTCTTCCTTCCACCTTCAGCCCTAGAGTAACTGGGCAGACACGTATGGGTAAAGCACATTAACAAATGGATAGAAATGCTCTGCTTATACAGATAAAACACACAATTACTCAAAGTGATAAATTACTGAATTGTTTACATTTCTGTTTAAAGATTTTCTCAGCCAATTTCACAATCTGTTGTACTCTCCATTTATCAATATACTTACTCAGCTGCTGAAAGATTTTTTTCCAGCAGTGAACTAAGGCAGCCCAGGGAGATCAATGCAGGGAATAATAGGAACAGGACTTGCCCTTTATAACAATGGAAAGAAGTCCACTTAACTTGCTAGGCCACTTGATTCTCTTAACAACTGTGGACAATTAAAATCTTAAGCTCTGACACATACTTGATACAAGTGGGAGCTTTCTTCCTAATCCAGGTAGCAGATCTGTGACATCCAATTTAGATCAGGACCACAGAAAGGAAGGCAAATAAAGTAACTCTCTAAAGCTATTGAGATTCAATCTACTTCCTAGACATACAGAGAGACAGAGAGACAGATTGTATTTTTCTATTTGAGCAATCAGATAACCTTCAGCATCATTCTCCTTTTCCTGAGGAACCCAATTTGTGAGTGTAGAGGACAGTTGGAACACTAATAATTCAATCACAGAAGCTAGTCTACAACTTACATAGGTTTGTGGTACAGCTACATCTCTGTACTACCCACTGAATGGGAAAAACGATCTCTGGCCTTTCACAGTGAGTCTCACTGAACACAAACAATGACTGCTATTTAAAGTTTCATAGGGTTATGCTGTTATTGTTCAACCGTTCAGCAATCTGACTACAAGTAGTCCTGGTCCTACGACCACAATGGAGCCCAAAAGTCCCAGTTGCTAAACAAGGCAGTTCAGTGGGTTTGCCTCCTTTTATGACCTTTTTGCCACAGTTGTTAAGAGAATCAGTGGAGTTGTTAATTGAATCGTGTGGTGGTTAAGCAAATCTGGTTTATCTCATTGACTTTGTTTGTTGGGAGCCGGCTGGGAAGATTACAAATAGTGATCACATGAATCTGAGATGATGTAGCTGTCATACGTACATGCCAGTTGACATGTGCCAGAATTTTGATCTCGTGATCTTGGGGATACTGCAATGGTGGGAAGTGTGAAAAATGATCATAAATCGCTTTTTGTAATACTGTTGTAACTTTGAACGGTCACTAAACAAATGGTTGTAAGATGAGGACTACCTGTATGAATACTTCTTGAAATGGATGGTAACTAACCGAGGAGAGTAGCAACCTAGAACTAAGAAGAAATTTCCTGACAGTTAGAACAATTAATCAGTGGAACAACTTGCCTCCAAAGGCTGTGAATGCTCCAACACTGAAAGTTTTTAAGAAGATGTTAGATAAAAATTTGTCTGAAATAGTATAGGGTTTTCTGCTTGAGCAGGAGGTTGGACTAGAAGACCTCCAAGATCCCTTCCAACTCTGTTATTCTATTCTATTCTTCTCTTCCTTACTAGTATCTATCTCTTTCCACTTATTACTATAACTATGTTGCTTGTATCTTTCAATTATATTGTTTTTATTTGTTTCCTAGTAGGATTTGATAGCTTATTAGTAACCTTGACTATCACTGTTGTATCTTTTTATTCTTGATGAATGTATTTTATTCCCCTAATGTTCACTGAGAGCATATACACCAAAGACACCTTGTGTGTCCAATCACACTTGGCCAATAAATATTTCTATTCTATTCTATTCTATTCTATTCTATTCTATTCTATTCTATTCTATTCTATTCTATTCTATTCCACTCCTACTCTACTCCACTCCATTCCGTTCTGCTCCGCTCCGCTCTGCTCTGCTCTGCACTACTCATATATTCCTATCCCTATTCCTATCCCTATCCCTATCCTATTCTTATTAAATAGTTTGGGTCATTCTAATTCTGCTCCTCTGGTTTATTCTAAGGTGAAAATGTGGGACTGGTGGAATACATTATTTACTGTAGCTTTCAAAGAAGACAATTAAGCAGTGGTAGACATAATCAGTAGCCAGTGGGTGAGAGATATCTTTCAATGTTTTGCTTCATTGCAGGAACTCCTGGTTGAGACCACATACAATGGATAAGTTGTATTTTTCTTATTCATAGATAAAACAGGGACGAGAGAATAGATTTTTAAAATATTAGAACAGAGGAGAAGGAGGATTGCCCAATCTTTCTTCCTGTCACCTTCACCTTCCTGTCACTTTTAATAGTCAAACAAGCTTTGCCAAAGAATAAATAAATCATACATTCTTATATATATTTGACACTGTTATCTGGTTTGTTCCCTCTCCTCCACTCTCTGCCAAACTGTACTGCCAACTTAGCTCAATATTTGTAGCATTTTAATATTATGGTCAAGCCAACAGACCAAAAACATCAATTGCAGGAAATAGATCTGATCTCCTTATATGTTAAAGGGAATCTGATGGGCACGTCTGGTTGGTAAAAGAATCTCAGTCTGAAGAAAAGTGTCATCAGATAGCTAGTTTTGTAATCTTCTATATAGAGCAATTCTAGTAGCAACAGCTTAAAAATATTAAGAAGCCTCAAGAGATGAGTTTTCCAAACAGCATTGGGCAAATATGCCTTCAATTATTCCCTTCTGCATTGGTAATTTCCAGGCCTTAATAAAGCAGGAGCAGATGCAACAAAAGTTAGAATGTTACTCCTGAGGCAATCTGTCTGTTAGTCAAAGGTATAAAATATGTTTCAGTTATTCATTGTGTCTTCTGTCTTCAGGAACAAGCTTTTAGGACCATCAACTTTTTGGCTATGCTTTTCTTGAAGTCAGGAGGAAAGCCATTATTCTTCTCTCTTTCGAATCCCTTTCTGTCTCCTTTTTCACCTCTTTTCATCTCCCATTTCCTCAGACTATTACTTGGATTAGGCAATACTTTTTACCTCAGGTGGAAATTTCGGTAAAAGGAGGGGGGAACCCACCTATTTTTCCCTCTCTCTCTCCATCAGTAGCTGAAGTCATTTAAACAACTTTAGAGATATCCAGCACTTATATGTCCATTCTCAGCATGTCTTTTTTTTTCTGACCCCAAAGAGAAAATATATTTGAGCTATCAGAGATCAGATGACCCCAACAGAAGATCAACTTGAGCCTATCCTGTGTGATTGTCAAGCAGGCAGAAACCTGTCAGAATAATTTACTGAGCCGGGTACACAAATGACCAGGATCAAATTATCATATTTAAGACACATTATGCAAAGACTTAATTGTCTGAAGAGGTCTGTGATGCTGGGAAATGTGGAAGGAAAGGGAACAAGAGGACAACCAGCAGCAAATTGGATGGACTCTGTTAGAGCAGCAATGCATATAGCGCTGGAAGATCTGGGGAAACAGGTTGGGAAAAGATTAGCAACCACATAGGTAGATGTTCTCCATAATGAACTGTCCCTAACCTTGATGTTCAGGTCTTCCAACTGTGCACTCATTATTACTGTAACTAATTCTTTCCACCTTCCTACTTGTTGTACTCTTCTTCTCTTTCCTTCCACTTTTTCCCAGCATCAGAACTTTTTCCAGAGAAATAGATCTTCACATAGCGTGACTGAAGTAGGATAATGTGAGCCTGGTCATTTGTGCCTCTAATGATCATTCTGGGTTGATTTGTCCATTGAACCATTTCTTTGTTTTCTTTGCTGTCCCTGGTATTCTGAGAAGTCTTCTCCAACAGCAAAGTTTAAAACCATCAATACTTTTCCTAACCTGCTTCTTTAAAATCCAATTTTTGCTTCCATAGATTGTTACAGGAAATACGATGGCTTTCACAATATCTTTGTAGATATAGACACATCCTGATATCCGAATATTTGTTCCAAGGCTTTCACAATTGTTCTATCAAGTTTTGTTGTCAGTATTTGATCAATATAATTATTAGTCAAAAATACATGAAGGTGAAATCTGTGTCCATGCCAATATAATTTATTGGCATGGACTGAATCTAAGAGGATGTTGTAAGATCAATTCCTCTGGTTCACAACACACATATCTGAGTTGTATTTGATAAACAACACAGTACAGAGATAGATAGTAAAACAACCACAAATTCTAATAAACAAGACAACTGAGATTTTAAGAAATTTATAATTAAAGAAAGAAAGAAAGAAAGAAGCACTTTAAGTGGCCTCCTAATATGGAAAATAACTTACTGTATGATTGGCTTGAAAAGAGAAAGTAAATTAGCAAATAATTAATTAGCAGAGATGAAGTTTTAGTTTTATATCTTTCTGTTCTTAACCAGAGATGATGAACAACTGAATTAGAATGTAAACAAGAATGGAAATACTATATTATAAACAATAAATCTAGTTATGTTAAAATATTAATCTTATATTAAGAAATATGTAACTAAATAGGTAAGTGAATAGAAGTATATAAGCATAAGATAAATGCCGATATGTAATGCTGTATTATAACCCTGAGAGGTTATGTAGTGTGATGTTATGTCAGGTTTACTTTACTTTTTTTTCTTTGTATATGTATTTTTCTATTTTTTTTATGTAAATACCCACATAAAAACTATTTAAAAGAAGAAGAAGCAAGAAGGAACATCGCACATCTCTAGTGATTTATTGAAGATTCAGGTGTAGATGGGGGCCATTGGTCAGCACAGACTTTTAAGCAAGAAGGAGATATTGTGTCTGGGCCTGGAGCTTTTTCTGCCTTTTGTCTGTGAAATAGATCTTGCACTTCCTTTTCTGTGATCACTAGGGGTTGTGAACCCAATGGGATGGGGCCAGTTGTAGGAGATTTGGTTGTTGTTGGTGTGTCTGGGATGGGGTCAATTGTAGGAAGCTTGGCTATTTAGTTTCTTCTCTCTTTTATTAGTCTGAAATTTCAAAACAGTAATTCTGAGGTTAAATTAATAAAATGATTTTCTTCCACTTACTGAAAAGGCAAGTGTCCCCCTTACTCTGCCTGTCAGATATATTTTTCCCATTCTCTATTTCTTTCTCCCTGCTCAAGCTCACCTTCAACCAGTCTTCTAGATCAACTTGTCATCCTGAAATTGTCTCAAGGAAACAGGTCCCATTCCCTTTCCTCAGGGACCGGAAGGACAACCCAGGAGGTCTCTTGGATCAAACTCGTGCCTTCTCAAAAGGGCTTATTGCATGATTTGATAGTCCTTGCAGTCATTATCAGAAAGCTTGCCAAAGGCCTCTTGGGTTTCCCTACAAGTCAAGGTTTGAATTGTGCAGTCCACGGATTTCTCTCACCAATTATCAGTGGCATGCATTAAAAAGGAAAGAAAGGCCGCAGCTACCTTCCCCCTTGCAGAGAAGAAGTAATTTCTACTTATTATACTGGACTAAATATGCATAGATTGACCCAGAAGGACCCTTGCTCACCTCCTTTTTTCCCCTCTGGAAATCATATTCTAGCCTCATCTTTCCCATTTCAAATGTGTCTTCCTTCTCCTATCATCTCTGTCATCTTTCTTGATCCCTGCTGTGCCCCTGAGCTTTCTGGCCAACCTATTCTTTCATTACTATTCTTTTTTACATTGCTGTATTTCCTTCTTCCCTCCTCGTCCCTCCCCCAACATATCAGAATAAATAGGATTTTTATTTATTTCAATTTCTTAGGATTGTAGCTAAATCTTTGGCGGACTAAATCAAATCGATGAATGAATGTTATCCTTTGTTCAGCCATGGTTGGATTTCCCGCCACCTCCTTGACCTTTTTTTCTCTCCAAACACAGCTTAGTCTCCAAAGTTCATGTCACTTCCCCCTTTTTCATGCCTCCATCTTTACAGCTGGTGTAACTTTTCATGTCTAAATTCTGTGACTTCTTGGATTTTGCTAACTAGCCTGAGCCCTCCATTCCCCAAATAATTCCAATGTTGAGAGGTGGGTTCACTCTGCCAGCCACTTAAGGTGGTCCCTAAAGCTTGGGGGTGTCCCTAAAAGTAAAGTAGTAGAGAATTCACAATAAATTACTTAACATTATAGAACAGCGTTTCTTAACCTTGACAATTTTGAGATGAGGGCTGCTAAAACCACCTCTGAATTCCATAGCTGTTGTCCTAAGTCATTAGAGATCCTACTTCTTCATCCTGCTCGCCTCCATTGAGGCTGACTTAACTACCTTCCACCAGACTGATACCCTCAATAGGCCAAATTAATTATACGGCCTTTCCCCTTTTTGCATTGCTTAGGGCTCTCCTTTCTACACCATTGCATGCTGAAAAGATACAATGTAGCTGAGCCACCTATAGGGGTGACGAGGTCAGCAATGGTTGGTCACAGTGGTGTAATGAAAAATGATGTAGGATTGTGATAGTATGTCAGTAGATGAGAACAGTCCTCCATCCAATTGAAGCACAGCTTATGTCTTTAAAATGATATTGTACCTATACTTTAGATAGAATTGCTGAAGGTTAAAAGAGAGGAGAATCAAACATTCAAATGACTTTTGCACTGAAAAATGACCCGAGATAAATATATTATGAACTATGGGATTTAACCAAATGCCTTAAAATGACTAAATTAAAATATATCTGCTGCCCTTATTCCTGCTTCATCAGTAGCCATTTGGCAACTATGAGCATAAAGTAGCTCCCAGGACTACACATACAAGAGCAGAAGCCAAATGATTTCCAACTTCAGGTTTCTCTTGATTCTAATAGCCTCATAAATGGATTCTAAGCAACCCAGGATAAGTAGAGTCAGATGTAATTGCTATGATTCTCACATTAAGCCATAAGGAAGTGGCACAGCCAATTAGATTAAATCGTCCCCCATCTCTTGGGGATTTGTGGTAGACATTTAAGCAGAGAGACATGTCACTTCCATCGACCAATTTGCTTGTACCTGTCGGCCTAGATTTATTGTGATTTGTCCTTATGCTTCCCTTCCCTTGCTCTCCCCCCCAAACTATGCTCCCTGAATGTTTGCTGAAGCCAACCAATTCCAGATGCAATTGGCATAAGAGGAAACATGAAACATTCATTTTAATTAGCTCGGTGCAGATTTGGGGATCATGCATGAATTGTTTCTAGCCTATTAATGGAGTGTGGAAAACAAATATTGTTGCTATCAGCTGGCTTATTTTCCCTCTCCTAGGAGGTAAGGTGAAAAAAGACCTTATGTTGTGCTTCAGAATTATCCACTTTTATTTTAAGTTGCTTCTTACTGTTCTGTGGCTTTGCTCTGCCCAACACAGAAAATCTTGTTAACAGAATTTTAGAAACAAAATAAATAGTAAAATTGGAATGTTCCCAGTTTTCAGCATACTTCCAGTTGGTTATTTGCATTTTTTCTCTGTCATCACCCAAATGTGTTTTGCACATTGATAAAATACTGCAAAAGGTGTTGTGCATATGCTCACAGGAAGATTCTTATACAATAAAAGAGAATATTTGTAGCTCAGGGTTGAATTATGAAGTCCTTGGTCCTCTCAGAGTTTGGCTTTGTGTTTGCAGATGTTTCATTACTCAACTATGTAACATGATTGATGTAACAACAGCCACTTATGATGTTTCTTCAACATCTTCAAGCAAACAACCAGGCTCCCAGAGCATCAACAACTCCACAATTCTTTTTATGATAAGCATTGTTTGCTAATAAATACAGGTAGAGATAGAAAAGAACCCTAATGGAATTCTGGTCTGTGTGCATTTTATGCACACATTTACATGCATGTATATGAATGGATAAACACTACTCTAGCATAACGTTGACATAATCAATTATGACAAGGAGTCAGAAAAAACTTTTATCAGAAATGGCTGGAAAGGTTGTATATTTAACTTGAAAAATATTAAGGGTGATGTGATAGTTGTCTTCAGATATCCGAATGCCTGAATCTGAATCTTGCAGGATATGGAACAGACTTTGGCAAGATACAAAAAAAAAAAAAAGGAAACTGCAGAAGAGATTGCCTCAGGAAGATTACTCTGTCTTTTCAATAAGCAGAGACTAAATACTCTCTAAAATAGCATACTATAATTATTAATATTATGGTTGTTGTTGATCACAAGGTCTAGACTGGATTTGGCATTTTGTTTCCTCCTATCAAGACCTTCCCAAGGACCTGGGATAGGCAGATGCTGTTGTTTGATCATGCCAAAGGTATCATCACAGGATGTGAGCTGTTCCAGGTAAAGTGCCTTTTGCAATTGACTGAGGGTGATTTGTTAATGTTGATGGTTCAGTTTGTAATCCAGATATTTGGGGATTGAACCCAAAGCATCTATTACTATTTGTAGTATCCTTGCTTTCTTTTGTCACAATCTTTTTACTTCTAACCTGCAGATCTTTATAGTTTGTTATTTTCTCCAGTTCTTTCTCTTCTTTTCCACTGTTTCCAGAAACAGCAATATCTACTATCCAGACTTTTTTGTCCGGGCTGTTTCTTAATCAAACAAATTATTTTTTTAAATCAATTTTAATAGAATAGAATAGAATAAAATAGAATGGAATGGGATGGGATTAGGTCTCTTATCACTTATAAACAAATCTTTAAAGTCTTGCCATAGAGCTTTGCCCTACCAAATTGGCAACTATATCAGCAAGCAGCATCATTGGTTTGGATAAAGGAATGGATAGAACTAAAAAAACAAGAGAATTTTAACACTAGGAGGCCACAACCTTTAAATAGGATGGCACGGCTTTATCTGGGATGAAAAATATAAATCACATTCGTATTTTAAAAGGCATATGATAAGAAATGCCTTATTACAAGTTTGGCAAAGTATTAAAAAGAACCGCTACAGTAAAATACCAAAGTGGTTATCAACCGTAGAAGCCATGAAACATCCAAGTTTCCAATCACTCAGGTGGTGGACTTCACCAGCCGTGACCAGGGGCTGTTACTTCAGGGAGCCCTCTACAGTAGTTCTCACAATGGACGCCAGCCTTTTCGGTTGGGGGGCTCACCTTCGAGGGGACTTGGCTCAGGGTCAGTGGACCCCGTCGGATCTCCGCCACAACATCAATTGGCTGGAGCTCAGAGCGATCCATCTGGCTCTCAAAGCGTTCGAGGCAGAGGTGACAGACCGAGACATTCTAGTCTTAACGGACAACGTGGCAGCCAAGGCCCATGTCAACCGGATGGGGGGAACCCTATCCAGGGCTTTGATGAAGGAGGCCGAGCAATTGGGTCTCTGGTCAGAGAAGCACTTACGGTCCATTCGGGCCGACCACATATCAGGGAAGTCCAACGTTCAAGCCGACTGGCTCAGCCGAGCATCAATCGACCAGGCGGAATGGCAGTTGGACCACTCCCTGTTTCAGGAGATCGTGGACCGCTTCGGGTGTCCAGCGATAGACCTGTTTGCCTCGCCGTTCAACCACCAGCTTCCCAGATACTTCTCTCGATTCTGGACAGCGGGGTCCGAAGGAGTAGACGCTCTTCGACATCCATGGCCCCCGGACTTGCTCTACGCCTTCCCTCCCATTCCTCTTCTGCCTTGGGTCATCCGGCGGATATTGGAGGAGTGGGCCGAGCTGATTCTTCTGGCTCCTCATTGGCCGAGACGTCCCTGGTTCGCAGACCTACAGAACCTGTCGGTGTCCCGCCCGTGGAGGATTCCGCAGGACAGAATAGTTCTCCGACAGGGGGCGATTTTCCATCCCGAGCCCCAGTTGACCACTTGGCGGTTGAGCAGGGCTTGCTGAGGGCGGACAACATCCCTTCTGCCGTCATCGACACCATTCAAGCCTCTCGCAAGCCTTCCACGGCACGGATTTATGAGGGCACTTGGAGGGCATTCTGTTCGTGGTGTTCCTCCCATGCCCTTATTCCAACTGACGTGTCCGTCATAGATGTGCTGGTGTTCTTACAAGAGGGTTTAGTTAAGGGTTTGTCTCCTAACATGCTTAGACGTCAGGTAGCGGCCCTGTCTACAGTTTTATTCCGGGATCCGGGGTTGCCCCTATCTCAACAGCCCATCGTCAAACAGTTCCTAAGGGGGGCGACCAATTTACGTCCACCTGCGGTTCATAGGTTTCCTACTTGGGACCTATCCAAGGTTCTGGACTCTCTTACCAGAAGTCCGTTTGAGCCTCTCAGAGAGGTGGCACTTAGTTACCTCTCTTACAAAGTAGCTTTCTTGGTAGCAATCACTTCGGCTAGGCGCATATCGGAGCTAGTGGCCCTTTCGGTCAGGGCAGACCTGTGTGTATTTCATACTGACAGGGTAGTATTGCGCCTAGACCCAACTTTTATCCCCAAGATTAATACATGGTACCATAGGGCTCAGGAATTGGTTCTCCCTAATTTCTGTCCCTCTCCTGCTCACCGCTTAGAGCGGCTGTGGCACACACTTGATGTTTGGAGGGCTCTCCACATCTATGTGAAGCGAACGACCTGTTTAGACGGTCCGAGTCCTTACTTGTATCTTTCCAGGATTGCCATCTTGGTCGTAAGGTTTCATCAGCGACCGTGGGGTGCTGGCTGAGAGAGTGTATATCTAGGGCCTACCTGAGCCAGGGGTTGCCAGTTCCTAGACAGATCACAGCTCATTCCACCAGAAGCGCAGCGACCTCTGCTGCCTGGGCCTCCCAAGCTTCCTTGGAGGAGGTCTGTAGGGCGGCTACGTGGTCCTCCCCATCCCCCTTTATCCGACATTATAAGTTGGATGTTTACGCCTCGACTGAGGCGGCCTTTGGCAGGCGTGTGTTACATAGTGTGGTTCTCCCTGCTGGTTCTTCGGAACCCGACGGACCCACCCGATAGGACAGCCACTTGGATATGTCCCATTCCTGGCTGCTGGATCCACCACTAGGGAGAAGGGCCGT
>JANHFT010000112.1:192029-203663 GCA_032467955.1 Pseudoxenodon macrops | reverse complement strand
AATTCCTTGTGTGTCCAATCACACTTGGCCAATAAAGAATTCTATTCTATTCTATTCTATTCTATTCTATTCTATATTATAGGCATTCAGAGAAGGCAATGTGCAAACAAGGAAGCAATATAGGACTGAATCGTGAGTTCTATTACTTGATATGAAACCCTGCAGGCTTAGGGCAATTTAAGATACATCAAATTGTTCATCCAACAACCATTTTCTTTTCTTTTAAACCATTACCAAAGCAAACTAGAAGAAGGGGATCTGATAATAATGAATATGAAATTGCATTGCTGCAAGACAGAATATATTTTGAAGGTCATGCTTCCAATCTGTAATATTTTCCTTTCTTGCCATTTTCATACTGCCTAAGCTTTCAGCTAGAACATCTTAGCAGGGGGTGCTAATTATCTGGTTTTTTTGGCAGCAACCATTGACTGTTTTCCAAAGAAAAGAAAAGGCTTGGATGTTTCCCTTCCCTGCATAATTCAAAGTCTGAAAATAGAACAGAGCAAGGGAGAAAGAGGAGCCAGGGAAAGTACACAGCTATCTTGCTTCTGGTGTTGTTTAAATATAGGCAATGTTTTGCCTTCTGCTCTTTTAGAGGCAGGTTCCCAAAAGTCCTAATCCCCAAATACTTTGCCAGGGGCATCTGGGAAGAGGGGCAGTGACAAGTGTGTGATAATGTCAACATGCACATATTGTTATTTTGGCATTATCATCATTTGTTATGGAGAACGGATAAGAAATAATTAACAATGCTAGTCATATAACCTTGTACTGATGCACAGAGGGAGAAATCCAGAGGACTCGTATAGGTTCAGCTCAAGGCAAAGGATCAGAGTTTATGATGAAGATGCATACATTTCTTTTGCTCTTGAATCAAAATGATATCTACATACTGCTAAAACTCTTGTGTCATGCCCTTTACCTGAACAAAACAGTGCCTCATGTTTGAACCAAGATACTTCAAAAGGGTTAACTTACAGAAAGTGTTCAACACCCGAGACGCATGACTTCTGAGGAAATGAAATTTAGGAGTCATGGCTGCTGCTGCGCTGCTCTCATACATCCCGTGTAACTGCTGCTGTGGTTGCATGGTCTTCATGTTCAGTGTTCCATGGCAATTTCCCAGGAAGTCTCACAATGTCTCACTCCTCCCCCCACCCAGCAGCAGCCATTCACTTGCCTGTTGGGAAGGGATGTATCCCTTCACATTCTTCCAAGCTGATGCCACTCCCTATGCACTACCCCTACCTGTGCCATTCCTATGCATCTTCCCTGGCCTCCATTGTCTCCATGTGCTTTTCAACCCACACAGCACCTCTTACTCACACACTGTTCCTGACCCACACTGCTTCCCCTATACACTTTTCCTAAATTGTGTGGTACTTTTCGCATGCTCCCATGCAGCCTTCAGTCCTGCACTATCCCTGTATGCCTTCCCTGGCTGTGCAGCATCTCATACACACTCCCAAGCTATGCCACTTCCACATGACTATTCCAATCCATGCAACAGCTCTGGGCATTTCCCCCCACTCTCCTCCTGACCCATGTATCCCCCCTGCATGCATTCCTAAACTACACCTCATGTGCCCAAGTACCTTTCCAATTCATACTACTAACTGTGTGCCATCCCAAAGCAGTGTAGCACCTCTCAACTACTCCTATAACCCCGTGCATTTTTCTTGACTCTCACTGCCTCCTACGCACCCTTCTTGGTCCACACAGCAACACTCACACACACCCATGGTCCTTCCTGACCAAAGATGCCCATCCATGCACCCCCTCCAACCTATGCAGCATCTCTGCACATACCAACACACACTTCTCAGCCCACATGGCATCTCTCATACATTCCATTTGACATTCCTGACTGACATCCCCCCATTTGTTAGTAAGCATTTATCTGCCTGTTGGCCTTGGACTTGCAACTTCCTCCTGGCTTCCCCATTGACTTTTTCTATGCAAGCTGTGTACAATCAAATATGTGGGGAAGGAGGGAGGGGGGAGGGAGGGAAGAAGGAAGGAAGGAAGAGGGAGAGGGAGGGAAATTTATCTTGCTTCCTTGCCACCTTCCCACTCAGTGGGGTTGCTGGCAGAGAGTTGGCAGTTGCTCCCATTTCCACTGCCTTTTTTTTAAACCTGGGATTATTCTTTCTCTGTTTAGATAAGGAAATAGTTCTGAAATGATTATCCTCACATTGTATAGAAACTGCTAAAAGTACTGCTAAATGTTTTGCTATTGCAATTATCCTTCTCCAACATACACATGAATTGCCTTTAGCAAATAACCTCTGTTATTTCCTAAATAACATGATTTAAGATGATTTTATTGTGCTTTTGAATCCATTTATATCTTAGCAAAAAAAGCAAAAGAAGAGACACTATCTATGGTCCCTAACTGATAATTAAGGGACTTGGGAACTCTTAATGGTGTTGTCCCCATCCCCCAACTCCACCCCCAGCCTAAAGTATTGGTGAGCTGGAGTTGGCAAGACTGTATCATGAGTATTAACATCTCACTAGCTAGCCTCATCTTGCAGTGTTAATAGCTTTGGAACTGAACTTAACCTGATTGATATTGGGTGAGATTTCCTCAACACATCCATCTATAATTCAGTACACAAACTATCTTCTTAGGCTTTCTATTTCAGCTAGATATAACTGAAGCCATAATTATTTTAAGACATATATAGTTCCAGATATAAGCCCAGAACACATCACCCTAAGCCATTGTTGGGTTTTACCATTGTTTGCTAAACAAGTCAAACTTGATTGGGCTCCTACATCACACCAAGTCAAAACCAAGAAAACTATCAATCCAATTGTTGTATTCATATCAGTGGTGGGACATGGGAAGGACCCAAAAACTGGATCATTAACCCTACTCTGTTTCCCATGTCAACATCCAGCTTCACTATAAATCAGGTGGCTTTTATCTAGCTTGTCCTTGTGAGCACTTGTGTTAAATAATCAATAGAAAATGGACTGTGTTGAATTGGACCATTTGTGTTTTCCAGAGAGGTTTCCTTCAGAGAAGTTGAGGAGCAGAACTAGAGATCTATTGACAGATGCCTCCCACACATTGCAGGAGAAGCAACTGGTTGTGAGGAAGGAGAGAGAAGCCTGGAGAATGGGAAAGGCATTATGTCAGGCCTGGAAACCATTTCTGCATTGTGCCTTCAGGTCTCCCACATTTCCTAGTGTGGGAAACTGGGAGGGGGGATTGTATGGAGCATGGATGATGTATAGTCATAATAACATTCTTTCTCTGTAAAGTCAAGGCCATCTTGCCCTGCACCTGGGAGGCTAGAACTGGGAGGCCTGTCAAGCTGGGGACATGCCATGATTGGACTATATGATGGACTTGTGGGTGATGGGCAGGGACTTGAACTTTCCTTTGGGTGGGGAAACCCTGGAAGCTTTCATATTCGGGTTTCTCCAGATGTGCCCATATGACATCTCTAATAAATTGTAGCTTTGAGGAAATTCAAGCTTTGGAGCTTTCTTTCATTGGAGGTGTTACTTGGAACCCTGACACTTTATGGATTCAAGGAAGCAACCTAGAATGGATGGGCTCTGCTCAACCTGGGAAAAGAGCAGATTTAGGAAAGGTTCTTAATGAAGAAGAGGTTCCTTCTCTGAAGAAAAACAAATAGTGGAGGGTTATCATCAGGGTTTATCATTGTTTTGCTGCTGGTTCGTTCAAGGTCGTGCAAAGCGCATGCGCGCAAAGCAAGATGCGAGTGCTCACACATAGGTCAAAAATTAGCTTCTGTGCATGTGGAGAAGCAAAAATTAGCTTCTGTGCATGTGCAGAAGCAAAATTCAAAATGGTGGCACCCACAGAGACACCGAAGGAACCGGTTCCGTGATGTCATCGCCGAGTTATTAACGGTTTTATAGAACTGGATAGAACCAGTAGAAACCCACTTCTGGTTATCTAAGTCTAAAGACTTGTAATTCAGTATACAGAGAAATTTTCAGTCCACAGGCAATAAAAACAAGACTATTTCAGAAACAGCAATACATTCTAGTGGCATTTCCATTCTGCTGCATTCTTAGGCATATGCTGTAGTGTAGAGTTTTAGGACTCTCAATTTGTTTCTCATTTTAAAAACAAGAGTTAGGTGAGAAAAGGCCATTTGAAAGCAAGTGTTCCTGATGTAGCCTGCTTCTTTCCCTGATTAACCTCTCCCTGAAAACTCATTTAAAAAGCAAACTGTGCTCTGAGAAGAAAATAAGTATCTTCTCGGTGCAATGCATGAAACCGCAAACAAGACAAGGAAAAGCATTTTCCCAGATGCCATATAGTTAGTATATTCCCGCATGGCAAGCAGAGGAACCCCTCTAAGAGTATTTTGGCAGGAGTATTCTGACATCAGAGCTGGCTAATTATAAGTACCTGATGCTAATTTACAAAACACAACCAGGAAAGAAGACCTACAATTAATATTGAATGACTTGCAAGTGGCAAGCACCTGCATGGGCATTCACTGGAAGAAGTCCTTAAACCCTAATTTTTCAGAACGTTGTCTGAAATATGGTCAATTTCTCTGGCAACTGAATTCCGTATGAGATTAGATTGGGATGGTAACAGTTGTAAGGTTTTACTGAGAAAAAGGTTAGCTTTGCAGCCCATTAGAATGAAATCCAGACCAAGTAAAGCCTTAGGCTAATTTGCTCTTAAGGAAGATAGCCACTTTTTATTATGAATTCAACCAAACTATAAATGAAATGCCATAGGGTTGCCGTTTAAGCAACATTAGCACTGATTTCCTTTCAATTGAACATATTACGCTAAGTGCAACACATTTTCCTGTACCAGTCTGTTCTCTTCAATTACGACTCCTGTGTTA
Source organism: Pseudoxenodon macrops (assembly GCA_032467955.1). Lineage (NCBI taxonomy): Eukaryota > Metazoa > Chordata > Lepidosauria > Squamata > Pseudoxenodontidae > Pseudoxenodon > Pseudoxenodon macrops. Next base: position 198,807 of record JANHFT010000112.1, on the reverse strand, counting down.
ATTTTCTGTTCATTAATGTAATAATTGACATTACATGGCTATTGGAGTAGTTGACGTATAGTGTTCCTTTTCCTTCCTAATTTTTTTTATAAACAAAATAAAAAATATAAAAACATCTGGTCCTTTTATATAAAAAAAAATGCAGGTCTAGCCGATAGATAAATCCCACCAGATTCCTGAAATATAAGTTTCTTTCATTCGACTAAAAATAAAATACTGTATATTAAATGCTGCACTGATTCATCTAAACCAGGGGGATCAAACTCAAGGCCCATGGGCCAGATCCGGCCTGCGGGGTGCTTAGATCTGGCCTGTAGGGCCAGGCTGGAAACAATAAAGGACCAGCCAGCAATGCCTCTGCCAGCAAAAACAGAGCTCAGGGAGGGGGGACGGGCGCAACCGCCTCAGCTCCATTTTAGGCTGTGATGGCCTTCTGCAACCCTCTGCCAGCGGTCATGTCACCACAGGTGTCCCTGACACAAGTGACGTTGAGCTGGCCATGCCCATTCTGGCCATGCCCCACCCCCTGAGGTCTAACACAACCCTGATGTGGCCCTCAATGAAATCGAGTTTGACACCCCTGGTCTAAGATCAATTGTTTTTAACCAAATTTTAAAAATCACCTAGCAGCTACCATAAAATCTGGGCAAAAAAAAGAGAGAGTCCTGCTAGAATAAGCCAAGCTGCTGTTGCATCCAATCTTGAGAAATCACACAGTGGAGAATCAAATATTTTCAGGAAGCTCTCAATCTTGGACCAGACAACAATAATCTCTCCTACAGTGACTCCTCAGTAGCTGCTTTTAAAAGAAAACAATTGAAGAAATATGGTGCAGCTGAGGCTGATTTAATGGAATTGTACAGGCAACATGGTGGACTGAAGCAGGTGGTGGGCAAATGAGGACATAAAAGCAAACCGTATCTCCATTCTTCAGTCTCCTCTTGTGCTTTGTGTTTCCCTCAAATTGCTCAGAGAAGCAGAGCCACTGAGAAGCTAATCCTCTATTGATCAAGAGATATGTACCAAGCTAACCAAGGTTTCAAAATGGGAAGAACCACTTAGCAGGCAATACAGCTCTATGTGAGCCACTGGGTAGGTGGGGCTGATAGAAATTCAAGTGTCCTTTTCTACCCATGAGCAAATGAAGCTTCACATCAGCTAAAGGGTAGCTGCTAAGCACACTGGATTGATGGGATGTGGGGGTGGGAAAATCCATCCAACTATGTTGGGCCAACAAGTATATCAGGCCAATAAACTCATTTGCTGAATCAGAATTTCACAGTGAGATGCTTTTTGTATCCAAAACGCTTTTATCTAGATACATAATTGTTACTTAGTTGAGGCTCCATAAGAATTTCATTTTGAATACATAGAAATCCATATTCAAATTTAAACGAAGGAGGGAGGGGCACCAAAACAGGAGTCAAATTGGGCTTCCAAATTCCTTAAACAGGAAGGAATTCCTGAGGCTGATCCTTCATGAAGTTGTTGTGAACATCATCACCATATGTTTATAAGAGGGGAAAAAAGCTATAATAAATAATAAATAAATGAGGTAGGAACAAATTGTCTAGCTTACCCCATGTGTTGTATAATGAAGCGTTCTCCTTTTTCTCAGCAGTACTTACAGTGTATCTGCACACAACTACAGGAAAGCCAAAGGTTCAAAGCTTCTCTCATGCAATTAGAAAAACCTGCGCCCATAAGGAACAGTCCTATGCTTTTTCCCTTGAATTAAACAGTTGGCCAATGGAGGCCAATCTCAAATGTGTGAATATAGTCTTGCTGGCTTCCTCTTGCATTTTATTTATATATTTATACTTTTATGTTTATATATATATAGAGGTCCACAGGGCAAGAAGGGGCAAATGATGGGACAAACATTGCAATGATGTGAGGTAAAGTTTTATAATTGCATTGTGATGTTGGAGCTAGCATCATGATGTCACAGTCAGGCACATTTCATCATTTTGTTGAAATGTCAGCTTGCTGCAGGACTCCCTCCCTCATTAAAGATATATGTGAGAGGGGTGAACTATCAAGCTTATTAACAACTTCCTGCTTTCTGATGCGTAAAATATCCAGATAAGCAAAATCTCCTGTGTGTTCTCATTGTATTCCATTTAACTCTTGTATGCCCTATTATCACTGAACCGGAACAGCTGACTTTCTTATTGATAATTTACTATACTTTCATCTGTCCTTCAAAAGAAAGTTCTTCTGATAAGGTAACATGTATAGGTAATTCATTATCTTCTATAATATAAGTAACCTTCATTGATAGTACAGCAACAGAATGGGCGGCAAAACATAAAACAAAGCACTACCTTATTCACTCCATCTGCCATGGCTTGTAAGGTCAGTTCTCTTGGCCCATCCACAGTTTTGCCATTATCAGTGGGACCCCAACTAGCACTATAAATATCAATTACTTGAGGCATGTGGCTGATGGAAGAAGCCTCTATAATGTCAGTCATAAATGGCTGATCCAACATTCGGATACCTGCAGATTTCATCAATATATGTTGATGAAGAGAAAAAGAAAGAAAGAGAGATTTTTAAAAAACCACTGAAATCAAACAAGAAATATATAATAGTATTTCCCAACAGAGGATTTCAACTCCCAGAATTTAAAGCCTAGCATATGTTATAGCATCTTTTTTTTTGTGGAAAATCTGGTATAAAAATTCAAACCACGATTTGATTTTTCCCCCTGCCTCAAATCATAATTAACATACAGGATCAAGCAAATGCAAATGTAGTGATTCCGTCATGAAATATGTGAATAGTTTTGGAATGCAAGATTAATTTTTGCAATATTGTTCAATAAAAAAGTTCAATATTGTAGACTATTTAACTCACTTTTGGTTTCATGTATCTAAATAGAAAATGTACATGGTAGTAGATAGAAAGTTAAAAAATTGAAACAAAAGGCTTTTATTAAAATAGTTAGATGAAGTACATTACATGAAATACTGTGAACTCTTTCATCTTAATACCAGTATGAATAACAACTAAAGTTTCTGTTCTGATTAGCTTGTTCTTTTTGACTGATATTTGTAGGAAATAATAAGCTACAGTGAAAAATTCTAGACAGTAACATAATCTAAAACAAATTATAATATTAAAATTCCTCAGATTAAAAAAATCCTTAATGTATAAACAAACTCATCATAGAGAAGTATTCCTCAAGTTCCATCCTCTAATTTGCTTCCTTCCTTTCTGAAAATAAAAGTTTTCGAGTTCATTCTAAAATAAAATCTGAAATGACTCTTTCCATTTTTTCCTAATACATTGTTGAAACCTATAGGTTTAAAATGTGAAGAATAATTTGCAACCTTCCTGAATTTGAGTTACTGACTTTCTATCAATATCTCAGTGACCACTTGATGGTGCTAGACCTCAACTATAATCTAATACATTATTATATTGTGGGTCTCTTTACCAAAAATTAATTCCCCCAAAGACTTTGACAAATCTAATATTGCTCATTCTACCACTCTGAGGGAACAAGCTTAATATTTTCTTCCTTCCTTCCTTCCTTCCTTTTCTAACATATACTATTCCTATTGCATACGAACTGTGAATAGTTTATAGTTCTTGTATACATGAATAAGCTTATGAAAATAAACATACCAACACAATTCTAAAATGATAAAATATTAGCAAAAATAATACCAACAAAGAATCAATGCCAGCAATAATAATCAAAAGCAGTCCTGTAACAGGAGGAGTCTACATCAATTTGTCTCCATCTTAAAGGCCTGTGGTCAGCCTCTTTATCAGATGAGCTTCCTGCCAAGAACTAGATGTTATTAGTATTTTATGGTTTCAAATATATAGTTCAGCAGTGTTCATCAACAAGGTATCAATAAAAACTTAGGAAGGGAAGTCAAGAAAGAGGGCCAATTCTATATATCCAAAAGACAAATGTAAATACATTCATTTTTTTTCAAGTATAGCATATTTATACTGCAAATAATCTACTTCTCATACATCCTTTTTTCTTTTTAATAAATATTCTTTTTAGTAATATGGCTAGGGAAGAAAATCTCTAGTTTAAGCCTTACCTGCTACCTTTGAATTGTAAGCCACTCCAACTCCACAGATATTATTGTTTGCTGCAGCAGACACTTCTCCTGCACATCTGGTTCCATGACTATGGAGAAAGATAGAAATTGTAACCAAAGCTCAAGAAGCTCATCAAGAAACACGTCCCATAGATGCTTCTTCCAAAAGGCAACTGGACTCTTGGTTTTTTTCCCTTTGAAAATATTTCATTTCTCAATCCAAGAAGCTTCTTCAGTTCAGAACTTCGAAATATTTTTCAAAGAAAACAAACAAGGAAGTTATGTTGCCTTTTGGCAAAAGCTCTTTTGGGACAACCATGACCTGGATAATTGAGAATCTCTATAAACATCAAGAAGCATGCTCCTTTGTGTATAGTCACAGATCATTTTAAGTATTTCTTGTGCAAAACAACACTCGAGATTGCTATCCAATTTCTGACAGACAAGAGATGGAGCAACTCCTTCCAAATCCTTTGAAGAATTATGAGTTTGGAACTCTGTGCACCATTCTTTCTTCTTCCATCCAAACCACCAAGTATGGATTAAAGTAATTTAGAAGGTTCCTGGTTGAATTCTAACCAGAGGCTGAAGCAGAAGAGAGTAAATCTCATTCACCGAATTGAGAAAACAATAATGAGAAAGCAATGATGACTGAGATAGAAGACATCATGGAGAATTCTACTGAACTACTTTGTACAGTAGAAACAATAGCTACAATTATTGGACAACCAATTATTCTCTGGAAGTGAATCTGAAGAAGCCATAGCTTACAAAACGGAGCTAGAATTATAATGTTTGTTGCTATGTGTACATGTATCACAATTCAGTATCAAGTGGGCAATGGTCAAGGACTGACCATTCTCTCATTTTTACTTCCTTTCAGACACATGCAGAGGGGAGAAAAAAGTCAATGTATAAATTGGGATATTCTAACAGACAAATTGCCTCTTGTTTTACTGCTCCCCCCCAGTATCTTTTCATTCTTTCCATTAAAGATGTGGAAATGCCTAAACATTTCCTAGATAAATAAGAAGAAAGAAAAAGAAAGAAAGGAAACTAGGCTTTGCTATCCAATAAAGGAGTGATGGTGGTAGAGAGAAAATCCATGAGGAAAAAAAAATCAGGCACAGAGAAAGACATGAGGGAAGTATCTTGCTTAGGTCCATCTCAGACCTGGAATGTCTGTGTCTCAGGACTTAATATTCTATCATCCCTTACCCAGTGGTGGGTTGCTCCTGGTTCGCAGTGGTTGAGGAGAACCGTTAGTGGCAACGATCACCTAATAGAGAACCGGTTCCTCCCGATGTTGAGATTGGCCCACCCGGGCTCCTTTCTACTCTTTATCTTCTCAGCTGATTAGCGTGGCAGAGTGGATTGCCGCAGGAATCAGCTGTGATCTCCCCAGTAGAAACGGGGAAGTAAGGAGTTTTTATAAAGTGCGCACGTGCGTGCAATGCATGTTTGGTACACATGCATGCAAAGCATGAAGCGCATGCATGAAGCACGTGATGACAGAACCGGTAGTAAAACCAAGAGGAACCCACCACTGGCCTTACCTCCTGGAGTCAGTGCTGGGCCAATATATTGATCACAAGTACAATATAAACTGAATGGTGGTGTTCACAACTAGGTTTGCCACCAGGCTGCAGTATATTTATTCTGGTTGAAAATTGATGCGTCCCATTATCACTACTGAAGGGCAGCCTAATAATCCTTCAAGGAAAAACACAGGCACATTTCTGACTTTGCAGTCTGTGTTTTTAATGTTTTTTTCCCACCATTGGACTTGACTCAGGAAAGACAAATGTTTATTTTCACAGAACTCAATCAAAGCATTCTTAAAAAGCGCTCCTGTTGGTTTACAAATGTGACATCAGTATTTAACCTGTTCCTGAAAGCGATGGTGTTCTGGTAAGAGGTGTGCATTTTATCTGATATCGTCTGTTTATTTAGTTTTATTTTAATTTCCATTACATCTATTTTCTTTTCCAACATTCAAAGTTTGCATTGGGAGCAAAATTTCCCTCAGTAACGGGGGATTTGTTGAAAATAGCATTAAAGGAACAGCCAGAGATCCTGTGTTGCTAGGCATCTATTGTTCAATATTTGTGGCCTGCATGCAAGTATGAGGCACTTTCTAGTGTTATATATTGTCTTACATAAAATTTTGTTTGGTGTAGTGGATAAGAGAGCCAGTTTAGTGTGCTGATTAATTCATCAGGCTAGAAACTGGGAGACAGTGAGTTCTGGTCCTGCATGAGATACAAAACCACCTGGGTGACACATTTCACACATTTTTAGCCCTAGTAAGCATGCAAGGGAAACTATTTCCCAAAAGATCTAGCCCAGGAAATTGATGGGAGTTGTCCAGGCAGTCTCTAGGAGTCAACATTGACTCAAAGACACAAAAACAACAACATACTGGATAAAATCGCATAATCAGGAAACCATGGGGCTTTAATCCTGCCTCAGGTCTGAAGCAAGTTGGATAACTGGGCCAGTCGTTGTCTCTTAACTCTAGGAAGAAGACAAGGGCAAAACACTTCTGAAAAATATTGCTAAGAAATCTGCATGATCTTATCAGTATAGTACCAGAAGTGAAGACTGATTTGAAGGCATAGTTCAGAGGACAATCAGAACTGCAGAAAAAATAATTACTGCCAACCTGCCTTCCATTGAGGACCTGTACACTGCACAAGTCAAAAAGA
>JANHFT010000112.1:165970-185619 GCA_032467955.1 Pseudoxenodon macrops | reverse complement strand
ACAAAAAACTATTTTTGTGTTAAATTTTATATTTACCAACAAAGAAATAAAGGGAGACTGGTATAGATCTATTTCAAGCTATTTAGCTCTCGTCAGCTAGCTCGTCAGCTAGCCATTCGTTCGAATCCCAGAAGGGTATGGCTAGCTGACGAGAGCTTGAAATAGATCTATACCAGTCTCCCTTTATTTCTTTGTTGGTAAATATAAAATTGAATGCCAAATAATAACTGCCAAATCAAGCAAGGTTTAAGGTAGTGTATAAAAGATACATCATAGGAAAATACAACAAATGCATAAATGCCAATGTGTTAGTTAGGGAAATATATAAACAAGATTATTCCAATCATCAATCATGTGGGATGACATATCACCCTGGCTTGTGGCCTGTTTTAAAGGAGAATAGAATTGAGACCAAATAGAACCCAGAGGAAATGGTATTCCAGAGGGCGGGATGAATGATGGGCCTTCTTGAGAAAACAAGCAAAACAAATACAAGTAGACTATTACAACCACAATTGGAACTTCATTGCTAAGCAAAGCAGTTGTTGAAGGGGTTGTGCCTGATTTTGCAACTTTTTTTTTTTTGCAATGGCTGTTAAGCAAATCACTCTAGTTGTGAAGCAAATAATATTATTGTTAAGCAAATCTGGCTTCTCCCATTGACTTTGCACATGAGAAGTCAGCTGGGAAGGTCGCAAATGGTGGTCATAGGACCCCAAGATGTTGGAACCATTGTAAATACATGACCATAGTCAAGGACCGAATTTTGATCCTGTGACCATAGGGTTGCTGGGATAATCGTAAGTGTGAGCAATGGTCATCAGCTGCCTTTTTTCAGTGCCATTATAATTTGGAACAGTTGTGAAATGAATTACTGTAAATTGAGGACTACCTGTGCTTCAAACAAGTGCATAAATAAAAAATTGTGTATTTTTTCAAGATAGTAATCCTCTAGCAGCATCCTATACTTAGCTTCCACCGGAATGCTGGTTTTACAGAAGCTGTTTTAAAAAAATGAACATTTAGATATAAGAACTCCTGCCTGCAGAAAGAACCTAGCAATCAAGATTCAGATTTACTAGTTCAATCCCACATCTTTCTTTGAGGGGGTGGCGGTGGGGTGGCAGGTATTGCCTATCTCAGGCTTACTGTACCTCTCTTCCTTTGAAGTTACTCTGCCTTGCTGCCATAAGAACTTTGATAAAAAATCACCAAAAAATTCCAATTTTGAAAGGCCAGGCAAGTTTTATCAACTTTTTCATTAGACATGCAGTTTTCAGAATATGCAGCATTTCCCCCCTGCTCAACCTCCAATCAATACCTTGAACAATACAAAATGAAAGGTCTAAGCAAGGACACAGCTATCATAGATGGTTATCTTATTCTGTAAACTATATGACATAGAACAGCTCATCTGAGAAAGCTGATGATTTTTTTCCCTTAGGATAAGGCATTTAAAATAAACACTATCAATAATTCAGGTCGTTGTCTGCAACTGTTTACACTGGTGCCATTAATACATTCTTAGAGAACTTGCTAAATCCCATTTCCTTGTGTTGGATAAAATACACACTTGATGTTGTTAGTTGCCATCAAGTCAATATTGACTCAGTGATTTTTGAGATAGTTCTCCTGAATAATGTCTTGTCCTCAGGCTAGTGACTAATCACTGCTGAAATGGCATTCATGGAGGTTAGTTCCATAACTTTTCTTTAGTATTCTCCAACCAGTTAAGCATCTTCCAAATATCCTTGTAAAACCTTGTGTGTATTATAACAGTTGCATTTTCATTCCACCTTTCCTGAAGAAGCTCAAGACAGCATATATTGTACTCCTGTCTTTCCCCCCTCATTACAATCCTGAGGCATGGATTGGGCTGAAAGAGTAAATGAACCTAGAGTCACCCAAATCCTGTCTTTGGCTTTGCAAATGATCCAGACAGAAGATAAGCAAGTTTGTCTCTTCCTTAAACAATCTCTGGTGCAGGGTTTTAATTTATCCCACCTTCAGAGACATAATCTATCCCTCAATCCAAAATGTGATACTCAATAGTTTATTTTCTAGCTACTACTACTCTTACTACATTTGCGTTGGAAGCACCTAGCAAGGCACTTCCAAGTTGAAAGAATCAGCTGGTGACATCACCTTTATCCAGGGTGTATGCCTGAGAGGGCTCCATTCATGTACTTGTTATTTTTCCCACCAAAGTGGTACCTATTATCTACTTGCATTTTGCATGTAGGTGGGCAAGAGCTGGGACTTGTTCTAAAGCAAGTTCCGGAAATACAAAAAAGACAAGTATTTTTCTAGTCTTTGAGGGCTGGAGCTTTGCATTAGATGCCCATTTACACATCCTTAAACAATACAGAATAGCAACAGCTGAATGTCTGTTTAGTGCTTTTAGTCTTCAAAAGGCATAGAAAAAGTTCTTACCCTGAAGGTGTTTTTTGTGTGTGTTTTTCTTATGAAAATGGCCAAGGAAGGCAAGTCATATGGCATCAGTCAAAATATATTAATTAACATTTACACCCAGCAGGAATATTCTTTCATTTTCAAGACAAAATGGATTTGCTAAAAAGAAGTAACAAATAAATGGTCTGATTTAAATATTAATAAGCCAGATTCCACTGTAAAAGGCCTGTATCCAGTTCTTTTCAAGCCTTTATGTAGGCTATGTTGTTTCACTTTTCCAAAATAGCCATTGCTCCACCAAACCAAAAGCAGTGGTGGGTTGCTGCTGGTTTGGACTGGTTCTATAGAACCATTAGTGGAAATTTGCCTCCGCTCGCCGAACTGGCAGCGACAGCCGGCTGGCCACGCCCCTGAACCAGTCCTTTAGCAGGAAATCATTGAAATTATCTAAAAAATAACCCTCTGTGAATGCGCAAAACCTCCTGCGCATGCACAAAGGTTTTTTGCCCGGATGCAATGGGAGGGCGCGTGCTTGCTTCACATGAGTGCACAAAACACGCACTTTCAGCGCGACCTGAACCAGTAGGGAAGGTAGGTGGAATCCACCCCTGACCAAAACGTATGAAATGAATCAGACGTGGATATTAATTCTATGCCAAAGGCAATTTGGATATAACTGTAAATCATTGCAAAATTTCAATGGAAGAAATGCATAGGATTGCATTCTGGTTTCAGAAATTTTCCCCCCATCTGAAGGAAAGTTTTGGGATAATTGCACCAATGGGAATATGCTATCTGCTACAGATATCAATTGTGCTGGTTTATCTCAGCATCCTTAGTTTTTGGTTATCAGGAGCTGCTTCCAATAAACGAGCAAGTGCAACTGAGAGACAATAACTGAAAGTCAATTATACAACATGAATACAACAGCACTTATATTGTGTAGTATAGCAGGGAAGCTTTTTCTCATTGTTCCTCAAGCTGTTACTTTAGATAACGCTTTAATTTCAAATTGTCAGCTGGATGATTTTCCTGACTTAAACTTCTTCAGGATTCTCTCCCCCAGGCATTGACAAATTGTCCTAGTGAAAGATAGAGGTGCTAGAAAATAAATATTAGTTTTCTAGTAGAGAAATTTCAATGCCTAGTTGGATTAGAAATCTTGTCCCTGTTATCTCCCATCCTGCTGGGCAATTTGAATACACTTAGGTTTGGATGCTAACTCAGGTTCAGCCCGGTGTTGTTTCAAGAAAAAACTGGGAAGAAAGAGGAGGAAAGAGAAACCTCATCATTCAGATAATGTGATGTATATGACTTTCATCTTTCCTTAATCATAGCTTGTTCTATGTTTGAACAGACTATGCACAAAATGCCCATTGTGGCACTTGTTCTTTTTCCTCTTCTTAGGTAGTTGCACATTTTCCAGGCAGAGAAGGTAGAAACAAATGGTACTCCAAGGGTCAACAGGTTAATGGACATTGCTGAAGCTTTTCACAATGCCACAGAATTGGGATATAGTGAGAAATGTAAATGGTTATGTTAGTCAACAACTGGGTCAGGTTTTTTTTTAAAGATTGCTTAGCTGTGCATCTTTTCAGTTTAAAGAGGCTATGGTAGCTATACCAAAGTATGTACATCCATCTTGCACTCAATTTTGTTCATCCACTTAAATTTTTGGATGTTCTCTAAATTACCTGTCTCTTATTCTTATCTAAAAATTTCTCATGAAACCTTCTGGATTTCCTTCAAGTAATAACCATTAGCTTCTTCTTAACTGAACTCGGGCAGTTGATCTGTTCCCATTGTTGAAGGATATCTTGTATATCACTTTCCCAACAGTCAGAAGTTGGTTCTTGTTGGGCAGAAAAAAATGTCAAAGAGATGGAAGAGAAAGCTATTGTGGTGCATCTCTCCAGAGTGATTGTTGTGACAGAAGCAGTTTCAGGTAGGGAAAAGAATTGGTAGACACCATTTGGATTCTCACATCACATGAAGTCATAATGATTGATTAGGTTGTAGTTTAGTGTGATACCATTTGGAAACCAGGGCAGTGATTCTTAAATTGTTTAACCAATTATCTCTTTTCCCAGTCTCAAATAATTTATTACCCTCATCCGAACAAAACAAAACCCACCCAGACTCCATTTTTTCTCCACAAGTATTTCAGCAGTGGAAAGCCCAAACTGGATCCTTGACTCTCAAGGATTTATAAATTGCTCCATTAGACCCACCATCACCACCACCACCCAGAATATGCCCAAATTAAGGAATGCAAGAAGAGTTGCATGAAGAACAGCTTAGTGCTGGGAAGAAGGAGAGAGAATGAAATTCAAGATGACCCCACATTGATTCTCTTTAATATAAGGGGGTAGAAAAACCTTTTGGCTTTCAAAATTCTTTTAACTTAGCATGCAACAATCAAGTAGAGTTTCATTCATTCTTTTAATGCCTGTCTACTTAGGGCTCACAGTTGCCTTCTGAAGCACAAATGAACCCCATCTTTATGACCTTCCAGAGACAGGTAGAAACATGGCCCTTCTGAAAGGCCTTTAGGAATAAACTTTCCCAGATGGACTATCTTCCATAATCCTATATTTTTAGTCTTTTATCTCTACTTGCTGTTTTAATGTATATTATGAGTTTGTATACTATAAGCTGGCTAGAGTCTACCTGCTTTCAGGTGATCACCTCAATTTCATAAATAAATACAAATAATAAATGTGTGAAATTCACTATGTCTTATTCAATAAATGATTATGGCTTAATTCAATGAGAGAATGCGGTCACCAACTTGCAAAGCCATGCCATTGGTCTACAGAATACCCTCTGTATTTGTCCCAATCATACACAGTATTTTGACAATAACCTAAACCTTCTCCATTCAGCCTACTGTTTCATATTCCTTCTTACTGATGTAGTCTCTCTTTCTGATGATGTTCTTCAGATCTTTCAATTGAATCTCTTTCATTAGAATCAAATGTTTCCAGCCAACAGTAGACAAAGTGGAAACTCCATTCTCCCCATCCAATGAGTGGAACTAAAAGTCATCTTAACTATGCTGTGCTCTCTGGTCACCTCTGTTTAAAATAGCCCATTATGTATTCTGTCACATTGTGTTGTATACATTGTGCTGCCAAAGGAAATTCAAAAGGGCAGTTGTAAATGTCACCTATTCTGTGCAATATTTCATCAGCTCTGCTTCTAATTTTCTTCTTTTGGCAGCATGTGCCTTTTCTTCCCACTCAACAGAAGGTTTCTTGTGGGGAGATTTCAGAGATGTGTTAAATCATGATGAGCATGACTCCATCTATCGTCAGCATGAGTCACTATAGCACTGAGCTACCCCACTGTGTAAATGCCACCAACATCTAAAGGTGCAGCTGCCACATACTTGACAGACAGTTGGATCAATTATTTTTGATAACAATTAATTTGTACATGGGAAGGGTTGAAAGATGATGAAAGCAAGAAGATATGTGTGTGAGTGTGCGTGTGTGTGTGATGAATCTGAATTCCTTAATCACCATGGCTATGGTGGTGCAGTGGTTAGAATGCAATACTGCAGGCTAACTCTGCCCACTGCCAGGAGTTCAATCCTGACTGGCTCAAGGATGGCTCAGCCTTCCATCCCTCTGAGGTCAGTAAAATGAGGATGCAGATTGTTGAGGGCAACATACTAACTCTGTAAACTGCTTAGAGAGAGCTGTAGAGCACTGTGAAGCAGTATATAAGTCTAAATGCTATTGCTATTGTCCAAAAGAAAAAATAAGGAGCTGGAATGGGGTTCCTTATATTTGTGACTTCAACCCAACCCACCTGTTACTAAAAGGGTAGACTAAATGCTAATAAGAGCTTTAAATAACAACAACTCTTTTTCTAGGGAACTTTCCTCTTTCTGTTGAAGCAACATTATTTACTTTGGCTTTAAAAAAAACCTTAAAATAAAGTTGTAAATTACCCCTGCATCTCAAAAAAAAGAAAGGATGCTCCAATAGATCAGGCAATTAAGTTATTAAGTAATCAGCCGTTGTAAGTTATGTATGTAATTATAAAATAGCACAAGGCCCAGTATTGTTCTTTCATTATATTCACCATCTGCAATGAAAATCTATCCCTAAATTAAAAGACTTGCCATATTCAAGGAATGGCATCAATCTGAAGCAATAATCCTTCATTCCGTAAAGCTCTGCTTTTGCCTCCATCTTTCAGGCTTGAAGGCATGTTGAAAGATTCCTCTATGTTGCGTTCATTTTGTTTTATTTACTAGAATGAGCAAAAATTCAGCCTAATTCTAGGTTGATCCCCTCTGATTATTATGCAATTTGCCTGAAGCCTACCAGTGCAAAAAGAATGCATTAACAATTAGTCTTTTTTTTAAGGCTCAGTTTGGAACATGGTATAATGTGGATCTTGTGCACACTATAAATTTTTACTGAAGTGAGCCCTGATTCTTTCATACTCTGCTAGAAAAAATGATATCCTTGGTACTCCGTGAACTGTTTAAGGATAATAAAAATAACTGTGCCTCTTCTGTACATTACATACCACATCTGTCCAATGGTCTGCCTCTTCATACATACATCTGTCTTTCTTCTCATTTCTTCCATACTCACTCTAATCACTTTATTTTATGCTCCATTAAAAAAAGTCTATTTAAACAACTGAAGAATAGAATAGTAAACTGATAAACGGTTGCCTGGCCTGCTGTTGTCTCTTTAAGAGACTTTTTATTCAAATCAATTGGTGAATTAATTCCTAGTTTTAACCTTCTGTTTATTTTTGATGAAGACTTCTTTTCATTATCTGAGTTTAGCAACATAATTGTTTTGTCCTGAGATACTTGGTCTACCTAACCTGAAATTATTTCCTATTACTGATAGGAATTCACCAAGGTATCAGAGATTATTTGTCCCAGCCTTGCCACTTGAGATCTTTTAGATGGAAACAATGAAATCTGAACCTTTTCTATATATTCAGTGAATGGAAATTACCTTAACATTGGGATCTACCTTATTTGGAAAGCAATAATGCCCTTCCAGAATTAATTAGTTCTCTCACTGGGTGCTACTTTTACAAACATTTATGCAACATGTCTATATTAATTCCCTGTCCTCTCTTGCTGGATTTTAAAAATATGCATCCAAATATTTTTATGACCAATTTTGCATAGACTAAATTTGCACTTTGATAAGGAATTTTTTTTTACTCTCATAACATTCTACAGTCTTCTAAATATGAAAGAACTTAATTTTGTCTTTCTATTTTTTGCATTGTAGTGCTGTAAGCTAAAAGAAGGTGATTTTATAAGATTGAAAAACAAATATGTATTTAATGTTTTTAAAGATCAGATCCATGTAAAATTTATTTCTTCCAAATTATCTTGACTGCTGCCACTATGTGACAGTTACTTTATATAAAGATTTTCAAATTATGCACATTTAAATATTAGTAATAAAATGTATTTGGCATTTGAAAGCCATGTCATTTCCTAAACAGAACCTATACCTGCCACAATTCACAAATTGACAGATTAAACCTTGCTATGTTTATTATGGAGAGTACATATTTTATATGCCCATTTTGTCACCTAAATCAACAATAGTCATGCTATTAATATTCTTAAGCATCTAACTATTTAATATAAAAATGACTAGCCAGAAAAATATAGAATTGTAACCTGAAGGAAACAATATACTTACATAATTGGCAGCCAAATCTGGATGAAGATAATCAATTCCTGCAAAAATCAACAGCCGTAATAAACCATAAATACTGCATATTGAAGGAAAAAATAGTAGAACTCATGATGTTTTGAATAGCAGTGAAATCCATTTACTCTGTAGGTAAGCATATCACAAGTCAAACATGAGCCTTAGGACTTCTTATATAGGCTGAGAGGCTAGGTTCAGAAATATGGTGAGAATTTGAGACACAAAAATTAGGCTGTCAGATTTACCGATAAGATACCGTAGTTTAAGTTTACAATTGGCCCTAATTTATCAAATAGAGCCTTACAAAGCCAACAGTTTCAACAAAATTAAAGATCTCAGTGAACTTAAACTGGAAATTGTCACCTAGCAAAATTCATAAGCCACAATGATGTCAAAATGATACGCCATTATGCCATGAGATTATCATACAAATGGTACAATTATGCAATGATGGCATGACTTCTAACTAAAGTAGTTAAATAATTGTATTTGCATGCTAATCTCATGATGATGCTTGTCCTCTTCTCCTCCCTTGGTGTCCATGATTTAATGTCAAATTTATGATACAGATGACAACCTTCATAGTACCCTTCTTGCCATTTTTTATGCCATCAGTATAAAACACCAATCATTGTTACTCCCTTTTTCTTAGGAACTTCTTTTTTTATATAGCTTGACTTGTCCTGCAGTCATCAGGGCATTAGCTTCCTGTTTCTGAAATGGATTCTTCACATTTTATTTCCATTTCTGAAAACACTGTGAAGGGTATAGAGGAGAAGAACTGCTACCTTTTGCCCTCGTGTCTTTTATTAGTCAAATTACTCCAAACTAGTCAGTATTCAGATTTATTGAAAACTGTTGAACATAGATCATCAGAAATTTCTGTAGCAAGGAAAAGAAAAACTGTATAATAGTCATTTTCAAAGAAAGCTGCATTCCCTAACTGTTTTGGGAAATCCAGTGCCCATTCTTGTAGATTTTTTTAGACTGTGATTCCCATACGTCCCTTGACATTGGTTATAGTGCCTGGTATTTATAACCATTGTAAACCAAAGCACCTGGTGTATATTCCTTCTGTAAGAATGATCATGAATTGGATCATTCCCCATTTATGCTTTAGAGAAAAACCATTACGTTTTTTTATAAAGAATTTAACATTTAGATGCACCAACCTTTGGCTGTAAAATATAAACTACCTTCCATTAAAAACAAATGTATTCCACTAAATGCATTTGCCTTGACTGATTAGTAATTATGTGGTCCATTTCCAGCCACCAATAGATAAGAGGAAACATTCTCTTCCTCCTCCTCCTACTCCCCCCTCGTGTTTTTAAACAAAGTCCCTGCTCTGGAAAAGAAAGTAAACGTTTTACCATTTGTGTAGATGCATTGAGAGGACCTGATTGGCTAAATCTGCAAATACACTTAGTTTTTGGTCATCACACTTCACCAGCTATTTAGGCTTATGGAAAGACAGGATTATTTCCATGTATTCAGAACATGGGGCATCTCTATATGTGCAGTTTCAACTCCCCATCTACACTCCAGCCTCTTTTTAATACAGTACACTTACCTGGTATGTATGAAACTGAGATGATGGAAATAACCAGCAAAAGGTAGTAGATCTATTGAAAGCAATCTTTGGAATGAATTCACCAACGGTTGCTTATAAATCAGAAAACAAACTACCGTAGTATAAAGGGACATCTTCAGGATGTGATAAAAATGTGAAGATGGCAGCTACAACAGCTTTGGGCTTTGATTGTCCTGTTATTCCCTGCAGATTGTCTGTCCTCTGCTACACCGTGTATAGAATCAAAGTTAGATCAAATTATCTGAGGTAGAAAATCCCATGGGAGATTCTTCTTGGGATTATTACAGAACTTTGCAAAGTATTCTGGATCTGAAAATCTCTGCTTTGAGTTTTGAATGCTCCATGTTTAGTGCAACATTATTGTTTTGAGGATGGAAAGATCTGTTTTGATCATGGAAATATTTGACATTAAAAAAGAAGTGTTTGATCTTAAAACAATTCCAGTTTTAGAACATTCATAATAGAGAGCTTTGGACTGAATTTTTTTTTGAATTCACTTACATTTCAAAATGATCTGCACACTTTGCGATTATTATTATATAACATCATTAATGTTGCCTAATAATACTATGGTAACAATCAGTTATGTGTTACTTTTTCTTTACATCCCAAATCATCTGCAAACTGAAGCATCCTATTAATTAAACTATCTCTGAAAATATGTACCTGTTAATTTGCACATTGTTTCGTAACTGAGAAACAGAATTTTGAATGCCTAGAATTGCAGCATGCTAACCAGAGCATGCATACAAAATCTGCTATCAATTAATTATTTGTATCAACTATGCCAATTAATATCTTCAGAATCAGAATCAGAGTAGAGCTGGAAGCAACTTTGGAGGTCTTCTAGTCCAGCCCCCTGCTCAAGCAGGAGACTCTATACCATTTCAGACAAGTCCAGTCTCTTCTTAAAAACCTCTAGTGATGAAGCACCCACAACTTCTGAAAGCAAGTTCAGCTGGTTAATTTTTCTCACTGTTAGAAAGTTTCTCCTCAATTCCAGGTTGTTTCTCTCCTTGATTAGTTTTCATCCATTTTTCTTGTCCTGCCCTCTGGTGCTTTGGAAAATAATTTGACTCCTCTCCTCTTTGTGGCAGCCTCTCAAATACTGGAATACTGCTATCATGTCCCCCCTAATCCTTATTTTCTCTAGACTAGCCAAACCCAAATCCCTCAAATGTTCCTTATATGTTTTAGCCTCCAGGCCTTTATCCCAGTACATTTATTCTTTCAGATTAGTTAGGAAAACTGGCATATTTTCCAGCTGAAACCATGTTAGCTGCAGTATAGAAAATCATAATCAATTATTAATATGGTCTTCTATAGCAGATTAGAAATGTGAAAGGACATATTTTTGAATGGCAGTGATGGCTGGAATAAAAATTGCATCTCTGTGAAGAAATGTAATCTTTGTTCCCTTTGGCTAGCACAAATTTTTTTTTGCAGACTTTTAAGTAATTGCCATTTACCTAGTTACTTATTACCCCTCTTGCACTGGTTTTCATTATAGCTGTTCTTTACAGAAATTCGCAAAACAAAACAAAAATCAATAAAATAAAAAATCCCAATAGCAAGGTATGCAGAGGCCTTCAGTTTTCATCAAAGTTCTTTTGGAAATTAGTTGTGTGTTTTTTAATAAGATCGGTCACTTTCATTCAATATGTGTGCACTTCTCTTTAACCAGCAAGAGACAGAGAAAAAACAATTGGAAGGATTCAGGAATTTGGACTGTTGATTTTGCACTTTACAGCAGGTTTTGCTTTCATATTTTTAAGTAGTTCTAGAAGGCAGTTTATAGCACAGATGATCAGCATTTAGGTTATTGCTCCCCTCTGTTTGCAGAGACTTACAGTGGATTGAGGCTAGCTAGATGTTCTGGATTGGCACATAGTCTACAGGCTGATTAGCCGCACTGCCTTTCATCTTTGTTGAGATTCTAAACTATCAAAATGTGTTTGCACCATTGCTTAGCTCTGCTGAGTTTCCAACTGGTTTTTTTTTTAATTATTTCATTCTAATGTCACCCTTGTTTGTTCCATTCTACTTCCATGTCAGTTGGTATTTATAACTATCTAAAATATACTGCCACATAATTTCTCAGGTTTGATGTCAGTTATGAGAAATTGTGACATAATATGAAAGTGCAAAACTAATTGGATTTAATCTGCATTAAAGTTCAGTAGTTGTGGGTCTGGATATTTTGAACCAGGAGTGATGATGATCTACTAATTCCTCAACAACCTTGTGTGGGTAAAAATCATGGGGACATCCAAACTAGATGGAATTAAGATTGTAGAAAAGATGGTGCAAATCAGTAAAAATCTACAGTTAGATGAAAACAATTTGCAGTTGTTCCATTCTATGCTCGCCTTGTTCCCCACCCACCCACTTGCAATCCAAAAACATAAATGGGGAGATCTTGGACACAGACTGTTCAGTCACTGCAAAATGTAACAAGTTCCTCTGTGGACCAAAATAAAGGAGCCAGGGAATTGTGAGTCAAGTGCAAATGGATAATGCTATCGGTAGACAGGCAGCCTCATTTATCCAGTGGAGCATCAGTAGAGCAAGAATAGGTCCCTGGGGATTTGTTCAAGCATAGCAACTTTTCTGATTATTTTTAGCACTGTGAGGGAAAGCTTGCAATGCAGATTAAAAATCCAGTTTAGGTAAATGGAGGAAGGCATTAAAATTTCTTTCTTTCTTTTTAGAAATACATTGGGGAAACACAAAAAAGCACACATTCACGTGGCAATTAATTCAACATTTACTTCTGCTAGCCCTTTTCCAAATTAGTATACTAATGTGCTTTAACTAAATGCTTTACCCCAGGCTGGATTTAAGAAATTCTCATTATATACAGACTGTATCCAAAGGGAACTTTGTCTGGATGATGATTTGTTATTAAAAATTATGACTGAATATCTTCTAAGGTTTTTAATTAACATTCCAAAATGTTGAAGGAAGTGAATAATGGAGTGAGTTTCAATGTTAAATTGCATTCCTTGTTACAATAAAGGGTGAAATTTACAAGAGAGTCACGATATTTTAGTTTTCACTTACCATCATCCATAATTCCTATCGTTACTCCTTTTCCTGTGTAGCCCAGTTCCCAGGCTTCAGCCACATTTAAATCAAGGCCAGGAGTCCCATCTGCTTGCCCAGTGTTGATCTGATGCATCACATTTCAAACAAAAAACATGAGAGACTAATTTGCTTGGCACAAAGCAGGATATTTACATCCACTGAGATTCCTTCTGATTCATCTGCCACCAAATGGCCTTCATTTCCTTGGAAATGCAGCCCAAAAAGAAGCACAAATCCATAAATACTAACGTAAAATGTGGATCTCATTTAAGTCACAATGCAAGAGGCTTAATAGATTTCATTGTTTGATGGATGCCACTGCTGTGGTGGGGGGCTATTTGAAATGCAGTTTGAATGGCACAGCTCAACAATTGATTGTATGAAGTATGAGGAAATGGCAGGGTCTCAGTTCTGAGCATGTGGAGTGTTTCTTGCTCTGGAACATCTGGTGGATGGGGAGAATGAGACTATAATAAAAAAACACTCTTTAAAGCTAGCTTGGAACTCAGATATTTTTCTTTTTGAGAAGGAAAACGCAATATTCATTCTTGTTTTGTCATAAAGTAGGATTATGGTGCTGAGAATTTTATGTCTCATCAGACAGAAAAACACATTTGCTATCCAGATAGCCATGTCTTAAAACGTGGCACTTCAGTTGATCTCTCACTCAAAACTAAATTAAATTTCTAATTACATAAGTATTTAAATAAGGATACTTTCCAACCAACTCCTTCATTAAATGTCAGATTAATACATAAAAAAGAAGCAGCATAGCAGTCTGCATTAAAATAATCATGAAAGCCAGACCTGATATGCAAAACTCTAGAGAGTAGTAAAATCAAGGGCAAAGTAAAAACAGAGAAGAGCGGTTTTAAATGCCATGACCCAGGACCAAAAGCTCACCAGCCGCAGATGCTCTAAGATACACAAAGACCTGATCTTGCTCTTCTGAATTGGCTTTCTATCTTAGATCCATTGTGACACACAGGAATGTTACTGCTGCATAGTGACTTGGAAGACTACTATTTAGACTCTTTGAATTAGCAGGAAAGATTGAGGAATATTCCTTAATATTTTCCTCACTGTTCTTATTATTTATCTCCCCGTACATCTACTAAGAAGAAGCTGTCATAAAAACCAGACTCCAGATGGGCACTAAAAGAAAAAGTTATCTATAGCCTTCAAATGACAAAGCTTTCAAAAGACTTTCCTGGCCTAGATGTAAAATCATATCTTTATTCTTGTTCACCATCTAGAGTTCCTTCTGGTAGATGGGCAGCATTATGTATTTGATAAATAAATGGAATCCATTCAATCTGTGATTACATAGTTGCTAGCTTCAAGCAGATATGTGGAACTGGCCATGGTCCTGAAGTACTATATCTAGTCTTGTCCAATTGCTGCTATGGGTCTTGCTTCATAGCCTGAGCCCTCATTTACAGTGGACATCAAAATTCTCCATGGAACAGGACATAAATTGTGCTTTCAAGGAAATTTGTGATTTAGGGATATATATATTAATTATCCCAGCAATGTAACACTTTTTCTCATATGGATATCTGGTGATATTTAGATGCAGAAATCATTTATGTGCAAGTGAGAAACGCAACCCTCCTTAAAAGCTAGTTTAAAAAATGGCATATTTACTTAGTGGAGTCAGTTATCATTAGGACTGGTGTAAGAGAGTTACAGTTAATGTAGCTGCAATTGGGTCAGCAAAAAATGTGGCAGGCAGAAGAAGGCTATGGAAGAGTAATCTGAATCTGCAAAAGCAAAAAGCTACCTGTGCCTGTCATCTGCCCTCAAATCACACCGTTGCTTGACAAATAGAGTTTTTGAGCAGGGGGAATCTACTTACAGGCTAACACATCTCTATGTTAGCCAGTATTTAAATTGAATTGATGAATTTTATATGGAGATCTATCTATCTTTTATCCAGTGCAGTACAAGTTAGCCAACAGGCAGACTGGCTGCTATGGTTTTCAAATGGCCAGATCACTTGAAATTTTAATCAGCTCTGTATCAGCCAAATGTTATATTGGACCAGTGAGGTAATTGGCCCTCATTGGCCCAAAGATGGTAATTCTGCTAAGCAAACTACATTAGTGTGAATCCTGTTAGGTCAAAGGTATATTTCCTATATTGCATGCAATTTCTTCATTCTGGTCCTCTCCCTTTATCTCTTTTTTTCAGGAACCCATCTGCAGTATTAATCTAGTAGCTCCATGTTGGACAGGGAAGGAAGAGGAAGGGAACTCTCAATCTCAACTGCAGTGTGCCAATTGAAATTTGATGAAGAAATCCATCTAATTTATCCATACCAACTTTCCTGATTTAAAATTTTCCAAGGCAATATAAAGAGCTTACAATTTGCCAAAAAAACACACCACCTAAATTATATTTCAGAATAATTCCATTGTTTTATTTCAAGGTCTGTTTGAGGGGCTCATATTAGGCAATACATTCTCCTGCTGTGAAGAAGGAAAGGGTTAGTCTGCTTACCAGGTACCACTGTTTTGTAAATAAAGGATCGTCCATGTTGATGACAATTTCATTGATATCTCTGTATCCTCTCTTCCTTCTCCCAAAACCTTCCTGCTGCACAACTTTCTTTACCTGCAAAAGTCCATTATATACTCCACTGAGACTTGTAAAAAAAGATAAGCATTTTTGTTTATTTTATCATTAGAAGTGCAGGAGCAAACATCCTAAAGAAGATGTAATTTTATTTTAAGTAAATAGTATGGCTCTATTCAGGTGAAATGAAGAGGGCACAAAGAGAAGGCTAAAACCTGGGTTCAGAGACACCATATGCTAGCTGCTCCCTTTCCCACTCCCTGAATTATTACTATTTTACTAAAATTCAGCAGAATTCATGGTAGTTCGTGGCTTTTTTTCCTTGCTGTACACATTAAAGTTAATAAGTTGTTCAGGGTGAGGTGTTTATTTATCTAAGTTGTATAGCTACCCATCTCACAAAAATTGCCTGTGGGAGGCATACCACAATCTGGATAGGATATGGATTATTTTGGAGATAAAATATTTCCATTGGCTGCACCAGCTTTTCCCATCTCAGTTTTATGTCACAAACAATCTGATTTTACATCACAAGCAAGCCAGGGGCTACAACATGACTTTTGGCCAAAGTTGTTTATGCTTCCCAGAAAACGAACATCAAATTATCTTGTATGCAAATATTCTCATGGTTTCCTTTGAAGATAACTGAAAGAAATAACATTCAGACATGATTTGCAGTTTTTTCTTGCCATTTGTACCTATTTTCCCTTTATAGCTGTTTTTCCTTAAATATCTAAATACACAACAGTAAACTGAAAAGTGCCACTTTGTTCTGAATGCAATCTGTAATTGTCAAAATAAACACCAGAATCCTTAGTGAGCCATTTCTGGTTCATCTGTGCCTGACAAAACTGCCAGAGGAATGAACTTTTAATAAAGGGTTTTATCAAAATAGAAAATTCATATCGGGAAACAAAACATATTAATATTATATCATGTATTCTGTCCAAAGTAAGACAATTTTATCAACCAATGAATGGGATGTAGCTTGACTATTGATTTGTGCTACCAGTATTTGTTAGACTGGTTTAATTAATTAATTAATTAATTAAATTTATACATCCAAGAATTCTAGAAACTGCAAATGTTGATAGTAGGTTCCACTCAAAACTATGGGATGATATCTAATGGAATCAATACATTATTTATATTTAGTAAATTCATGGGCTCTTCCAATAAAATCCTTCCAAAGCTTCTTGGCATTAAAAAAAACCTTGCTATATAGCAGGGAAAACTGATTGAGGAAAATGGATGGTCTAGTCAAGGAGCTATGGCTATATTGGTAATACATATTTAGCAGGGGTGGGTTGTGGATAATTTTGCTGCCAGTTTGCTCAGGGTTGCGCCTCATGTGCACGCATGAATCATACTCGCAGCAATCAAAAAATAGCTTCTGCACATGAGAAGCAAAATTCAAGATGGCGGCACCCACTGAGACAGTGATGGAACTGGCTCTCTGATGTCATCGCCGAGTTACTAACGATTCTAAAAAAACTGGTTAGAACCGGTAGGAGCCCACCTCTGATATTTAGGCTTTCTTTGGATTCTAACCAGTGGTGAAATCAAATTTTTTTCCTTACCGGTTCTGTGGGTGTGGCTTATTTTGTGGGCATGGCTTGAGATCAGGTGACTGGGTGGGTGTGCTTTTACACTTTACACACACACACAACACAAAAAACCAGTCCAAGCCAGTAGGATTTCACCCCTGATTCTAAGTACCATTTTGGGAATCTCATACTGAGGAATTATGAAAGTTATGAAATAAGTTCAGAGAATCTGATCATATCTCCTCCTAGATCTTGTGTAATATTTCTTTTTTAAAAATTGAAGTTACACATGTTATTAAAAATTCTAAGAGAGAAGAGGAGCTGAAATCTGATTAGTTCAAAATCAAGGAAACACATTTTACTGCTAAGTAGGTAGTTATTTTAAGCCAGTTCTCCTGAGTGTTGACCTGAGAGTTGACAAACACACTACCCAGTACAGCATGCTTTCATGGTCACCAAAATATAAAAAGGGTTGGTTAAGAAATCTTTAAGAAAAAGAAGAACAGAACAATAATGAACAGCATAATTATCAGACCCAAATGTACTAGAAGTCCTTGTCCACTTGTGTCTCACTTTTTCACCTGTCATTTATGCTCAAGCTAGAGATGAACTGCCAGCAGATCTCCCCTGAGTTCAGTTCAAATATAGTCAAAGAATGGTGGAAACTTTGAACAGGAAGAATAGTGGCAGTAGCTGAAACTTTCAAGTACAATTAGGAACAATTCAACTGCTAGAACTTATTCGTTCTGGAGCCAAATTCAATGACATAGATAATGTGAACGTGGAATGTACAGAGAAAATGAAGTACAAAGCTTGTTTTTGTTCTCATATATAGGGATATCTAATTATGAAATCTACAGAGCTACAGCTAGTGAGAGCAGATAGCATACACAAATGCTTTTTAAAGCTTATAATTGAACAATAGAATACTGCCATTACTGAGATAGAAGGATTCAGAAAAGGATTAAAGAGTTATCACTGAAAATTTCGTGATGAGAAAGATACAGAGGAAATGAAAATGTAGCCGCTGGAAACGAGCCAATTGTGAATGGTTTTAAAACCGAGCTGTAGCATCTTACAAAGGGGGAACAATATGTGATGAGGCTGACACTCATCTCTTGGTGTCCTAAAATATGAGTTCACCTATTTTGAAAGCCAATCCTAAAATGCAACACTGTAGGTATTAGGGCAGATGAAGAGGCAGTATTGTACAGTGTGCAGCACTTGGTTAGGAAACCTTGGGCTGATTTGAGCTAGGGTATGTTTTTCAATTAAAGGACCTCGATAATACAGCATGGGCAGATATCTAACATGATTTATGAGGGTCAGTATGGTATAATGGTTAATTTCTACTGGGGTAGAAATTAGGATATTTCAAGTTTTAGTCTCTTCTTAGACCAAACCCCCACCAAAAAACTATCTAGGTAACTTTGGACCAGTTCCTCTCTCTCAACCTTAGAAAGAAGCAAATGGCACTTCCAAAAATATTGCCAACAACTTTGGGTTTGTGACATATTGTCAGTATATGGACTAGTTTGACCAGGAGTCAAAATAACTTGAAGGCTCAAAACAAAACAAAACTTCTACCTAGTATAATTTCATTCACTTCTTTATATTTCCTATTTTTAAAAAATGTTTTAGCTCATCTTCCTCATTCATTTAATAGTATTTTCAATATTCAGAGGAAAATGTTCCCTAATTTATACATTATTGGAAATTATTTCTCATCATTTCCAATGTACTGGTAATCAGTTTCCTACCTGCTTTCTCAAAGGTCTAAGGTTTTAAAAACATACAGTTGTTAATGAATTAAAACAAAACAAAACTCTGTGATCCTTTCCAATTTGGGCTGTATTATTAGTAACTTCTCACAGTATACATTTGAGCACATCTGATTACAGGGAATCTAGGAAAATCTATACCAGGAAATCTAGAAAAGCATGTCTTAAACTATGAAGACATCAAAAGGTTCACATCACTTGTTTTCTTTCTTTTTTTAGAACTCGTTTCATTCTTGCAATACATGAATGATTGTGAAAAGTCATTTAGGGATACATCAATCAAAAATATTCTTCATGGGAATTCCAGGTCAGAGTGAAACCTACAGATGACTCTATACTTGCTCAATCTAATACAAAGTTTAAGATAAATGATAAATCAACAACATATAGGCATCTATGCAACCTGACACGTTACACAACACTTTTATTTTTCATAAATAAATTGTGAACAAAAAAAACTTTTTTTCCAAGTGAAAAGAGATCATTCAATTGAAAATATTTTATGAGATTGTTTCTGTAGTTCCTTATTTGGTCTGAAATACAGTAATCAGTATCTGCATTCTGGAACAGTTGAATATGTTTCCCAAGTGTTAATATTCAGAAATCAGTTTAAACTTAGAGAGATGTTATTGTATTGCATTATTAACTCTGTACTAAAAATGTCAGAGGTCACTTTTGCTATATGTTTGTTTGATGGATTTTTGTTACTTTTTAACCTGTTATTTATTTCCCAATTTTTTCCTTATGTTGATTTATATTTTTTATATATATATATATGGCTTTAAAATACATATTGTTGTGATATTGAAAGAAGGCTTTTTGTTAGACTAACAAACTAGAGAGCTTTTTAAGTAGCCCAGGACAATATAATATAATATAATATAATATAATATAATATAATATAATATAATAGAATAGAATAGAATAGAATAGAATAGAA
>JANHFT010000112.1:104304-121267 GCA_032467955.1 Pseudoxenodon macrops | reverse complement strand
GATAGATAGATAGATAGATAGATAGATAGATAGATAGATAGATAGATAGATAGATAGATAGATAGATAGATAATATGTAAGGGGTGCAGTGGCCTAGTGGTTGCGACACCGGGCTGTTCGAGACCCAAGCACCACATGATGGCATTCCTGCCCCAGTTCCTGCCAACCTGCAGTCAGGAAGAGCATACATTGAACAGCCAACCAAGTAGCTGGCATTGTGCACAGGAACATATCTACAGAATAATGGCTAGACCTTCCTAAGTCTATATGAGACAGCCCACAAAATGTTGTGGAGAATAAGAAAGCAAAGATCCTGTGATTTCCAGATCCAAACAGATAGGATGGTGCTAACCAATCATCCAGACATTGTGGTAATTAACAAGAACCAGAAGACAGTGGTGATGATAGATGTAGCAATGCCAAGTGACATTGCAAAGGAGTATGAGAAATTGGAGGAGTACCAGGGTCTGAAGGAGGAACTGGAGAGGATAGATTAATACAGTAAACATACATTACTTTCTAATATATATTAATATGCTTACTAAAATAGATATGAACACCTTAGTAAACCCATATATGGATTAGGTCCCATATGTTATTTAAACTTTAAAATGATGCCTTTAATTTCCGTGAATACACAAAATTGGAATTCAACTCACTGTTTCTGCCTGACTGCATTTGGTTAAAAGCTCACCAGTGCCACACAACTGAGATTTTATACTGTTGCTAATCTCTACATTTGCACACAAGGATTAATTTGAAAGATCGCTTTTAAAAAAGCATTCCAAGACATGGAACATGTGGTCCTCCAGATGTTGCTAACACAACTTTGAGCATTTATTTTATTGATTGCACTTGTGGGAGTGATGGGAACTCTAGTTTAGCGACATCTGAAGGCCCCCAAGTTCCCAGTCTTTGATTTAAATTACAGTAAATTAATCCCAAAACCTTTTGACTGGAGTGGAATAGTTTTCCTTGATTTTGAAACAAACTTCTATAGGATTGCATATTTTAATGTGCAGCTTAAAATCAACTCTGTCAAAAATGAATAGCATGTGGATACATGGTTCTTCCAATGTAGGAGATTTTCTATCCAAAGGTGGGTTCTGAATCTTCTTACTGCCGGTTTGCTCAGGGTTGTGCTTCGAGCATGAGCGCAAAGCACACAAGCGAGCGCATGCACGGCAGTCAAAAATTAGCTTCTGCACATGCGCAGAAGCAAAATCCAAGATGGAGCCGCCAACAGAGCCCCCGACAGAACCGGCTCAGTGATGTCACCATGGGGTTAATACCTACTCTATAGAACCAGATAGAACCAATAGGAACCCACCTCTGTTTATATCTGCATTCCTAATAGGACGGAATTTCCCCAGATAATATTGGTGCACAGTTTCAAGATATTGAAGAGCAGGTGGCAGCTATTGTCCAGAAAGTTTTCTTAAGATCTGTCTGCTTAGTCACTTCACAAATGGACTATTATAATTCTTTCTAAATGGGTCCCTTTCAGATCACTTGAAAGCTACAACTAGTCCAGAACACAGCCGTGTGAGCAGTTATGGGCATAAATTGGTACACATATGTAACAACTCAGCTACATAAGCCCCACTGCCTAGCAATACAGATTCAAAACAGAATGTTGGTTATCATCTATAAAACCCTTCATGGCAATAAATCTGGTTATATGAAGGACAATCTTCTGTCTGTCCCATAGGTAATGACAATAGCCTTGCTCTATACCCTATCTCTCAAGTAATAAAATCTAGTGGAAGGCTGGGAAGTCAACCTTCTCTGTTGCAGTATCTGCCTTCTGGAATAGAATTCCCCCTGAGGTTCGAAAACCCCAACCCGGATATTCTTAAAATGGCCTTGAGGATCTGGGATTAATTGGGGTGGGGGTGTTATCCCCGTCTGGATTGAATTAATGGATTTGTTATAATAATTTTTAATTTTTGTGTGTGTGTAATATACTCCGAGGGATGCAGTGGCTGAGTAGCTAAGATGCTGAGCTTGTCGATTAAAAGGTCGGCAGTTCAGCGGTTCGAATCCCTAGGGCTGCGAAATGGGGTGAGCTCCCGTTACTTGTTCCAGCTTCTGTCAACCTAGCAGTTCGAAAGCACAAAAAAAATGCAAGTAGAAAAATAGGGACCACTTTGGTAGGAAGGTAACAGCGCTCCGTGCGCCTTCGCCGTTTAGTCATGCCGACCACATGATCACGGAGAACGTCTTCAGAGAGCACTGGCTCTTTGGCTTAGAAATGGATTTGAGCACCGCCCCTAGAGCTGGAAACGACTAGCACGCATGTGCAGTGGGAACCTTTACCTTAATATACTCTGAGCCATTCAGGATCACTGTTCAGTTGGGGTGCTTGAAACTCTTATTAATAAATATATAAGCATTTTACTGTACTTTCAGGAGAGAATCAGCATTACGATTATTATTTGTTCTCTCCTCTGTGAGATTATATATATTGGACAATCTAGAAAGAGAGGGGGTTATTTCGTAAACCATATAAAATATGTTTATGGCTTTTGAATATATTCTGGTCTTGAGCCAACAGAATAAGTTTTAAGAGCTGGGACTAAAGTAGCGTTTGCTACTGTGGGAGCAGCATTTTAAAGCCAACCCAAAAATATTAAGTGAGAGCTGAGTGAGACTGAAGCAGAAAATGGTACTGAGGGAGCAGTGTATATAAGGTTTGTGGCCTTCAAAAAGACATCCTTACCAGCTCACTGTAAACATTTGTTGCATTAATTAATGACTCAAATGGTGAACAACATCAATGTATCTAACAAAGGGGAAAGAAAGAGCAAAGAAAAACCCAACCGAATGTCTATTGAACATTTTGAGTATAATTTTCCAGCATGAAAATGAAAAAATACAGTATGCAGGCGATCTTGGTCTTTGAAGCCAATTGATATGCTATGTTCATAAAACCTGATCATTATGTTCAAGTGCTCTCTAATGCATTCTACTGGTTCCTTGAAATCTCTAATCTTAATCTAGTATATAACACTAGATGTGATCTCCTTCCCTCCATTTATTCAATATACACAATCAGCTAAAGGAATTCTACTTTGACACTGTTGATGGAAGGGCATTCTCCCTTGCCCGATACTCATTTATTGGTGAAGAGCAGTCTTCATACAAAACATAACTCTGTTTTCCAACAGTGGAGAAAGTGGAGTTTAGGAGTTTCATGTCTCCTTACAATGCCCACTATTTGCCATCTGAGGCCACCATCTCATTCTGTCTCTCTTCTAGTTTATTCATGTATTTAAAATATGTATAGCTCTCTCAACAGTCAGGTGCATATATATACAATAATGGTCAAAAAACCAAAATCAGTTTAATAATAATAATAAAAGCTATCCTGGCAGCTTATTTTCCTGGGCATGTACAACAGTTCTCATTTCAGTGTTTGAATAAGTAGTGGATACCGATAATACAATATCCCTGGCCAGAGAATAGAAGAACCAGCTGGAAATATAATTTCTACCAATATGCTCATAATTTATGACACTGTCCCCAAATGTAAAAGTATGAAGTTCTCATCAATCCTTTCCTCAGGACAGTGAGCTTACCATTTTTGAGTTCATTTATATTTATGTGCATTTATTTCTCAGATGTACAATAACTATAACTCAGGCTTTACATTGCTGGCTTATAGATGGGGAAAAAAGGTTGTTAAGCATCTTCTGTTCATTCAGAACACAGCTATTCCCCTTGAAGTGCATATAACAGCATTTAGCCAATAAGTCACCATGACAGAAAAGCTACAAATAAAATATTAATTTGCCATCATGCCACCTGATCTACACTTTTGCTTGGGAAAGCTTCAAAAGATTACCTACATGGGAAGCAGCATGATTTTATGACAGATCATAATGGCCAATCTGATTTTCTTTCAAACACATACAAACATGTACCATTTCAATGAGACCATCAGATATGAAATGTCATTCAAAGGCTTCAAAAAGAAAAGCATTAAAAAGAGATAGATATGTTCCACAATCTATATTTTCTCAAATAAAACTGAGGGATCCAAGTACAAATCCCACTGACATTCAGCCCTGGAACTCATCAGATGATTTTTGATAAATCACAATTTCTCAGATGTATCCATATCAGTAAGGTTTTTATCTTCTATGCAATGAGAAAAAGAATTGTGTGGGCTCCTGCAGAAATAGTAAGATTAAAAAAAAAGAATAAAATAACCAGTGGCTTCTGAAATATACTGCATGAACCAATTGTCAATTTACTATGGAAGTGCACATCTCCTTTTACACTGTAACAGAGAGACAAACCATCTAAAGATACTTTTCAGTGGTAGAAACTCTGAGAAGGACATTTTTACAAAAACCTTATTTTTTTCCCTTTGGTCCAGCAAAAGTATCCCATCTATAAGGGAGGAGATGCATTCCAGAGGAATAAAAGGAATAAATAAATAAATAATAAGGAATAATAAAAAATATCATTCCAGATATTGTATGTGAGACAAAGAGGGTGAAGACAGCCCCTCAATAATAATTCACAGAGTATATTGTATATGCAGATAGCAGAGTCTTCAATCTGGTGTGATTTTGTCTATAGGAGTGAAACACTAAAGAACCTAGCTTGAAACAACAATCTGATGTCATTCTTTGTTTGGGGCATGACACATGAAGTGTTAGGCTAAGGTAGCAAGGTAAGAATCTTCATGCTGAGAATCAGATCTGATTGGTTAAATGATGACAGGGTAGTTTAATGCTTATTGTGTGATCTTTATTAAGAATTGTACAACAGTCACTTGTCATCGTCATCATTTTCATTTTCATCCCTGCAATAGAATATTAGCAATGTCTACCAGTCATGGAGACATGTCTGTTTCCCCAAATAATAGCAATGTCATCATTCCAAATAGCATCTAGAATTAAATCAGACTCCAAGGCAAAGCATTTCTCAAAGTTCCAATTTATTAAGAGAGCCATGTTGGCAAATCTGTGGAAACCTGAATCTGAAGATTCCCAAGTTTCCACCACCCAGTTGGAAGTTCAAGATCTTGCCCCCACACCTACAAGTCCATCACATGATCCAATCATTCACTGCCAAGCTGGCAGCTTCCCCCACTCAGTTCCGGCCAGGTGCAGAGACAAAAGATGACCTTTCTAAATTTCTAAAAATAATTTTGTTATAGCTACATATCCCCAGCTCCGTACAATCCCCCCTCCCCTTTCCCCACAATAGAAAATGCATAGTAGAATAATGGCAGGCCAAGGATCCAAAAGAAATATGGTTGTAGGCCTGAGAAACAACTTACACAGCCAAACCTTGCAGAAATGTAACATGCTATGAAATTTCTATGAAAGGACTTCAGTCTTCTTAGACTTACTTAGTTCAAATATACAGACTAGCAGCCAAGAATCCAGGATAGATAGACCTGATTTCTCAGACTTAGACAGCTCAACTAAGACACCTAAGTAGCTTTGAGACCTAATTTTCAACAAAATTGCTACCTGATAATATCTCCTGGTTAAGATAATCGACCTCTTGTGAGTAAGAACCAGACACAGTATTTTTCCTCAGAGCCACATTGCCAACATGTAAAATGTTTATTTTCTTCCTGCTGGAGAAATTAAAGAACTGTTAATTGCACAGATCTTTGATTCCACAAAAAGCCTCATTACTTCACCAGGAAACAGTGAATTAAGTTTGACCAAAGCTTATTGGGCAAAACACTCACATGTTTTTGTTTTTTTTCTTGGCTGAAAAAATAGACTAAAAAATCTCATCAGCTTTAAGAATTTCAATGGTTTAAAAAAGGCAAACATATCAAAAGCAGCATCAGTATAATTTTTATTACAGAAGTTCAGAGAGAATGGAACAAAAGTACACAACAATTGCTGTTCTATAAAAGTACCTCATTAAAAAGAATGACCAATGTTCAAAGAAAATAGATGCATCACCAGAAAACATTTCATTCCAGACATCCCCGAGATGCTTTATTCAAAAAGCACTTTTGAAGGACTTTGTTGTTTTTTTCTTTGAAAATGTTTTGTTTCTCATCCAAGAAGCTTCTTCAGTTCTTTCATTCTAGACATTTAAAAAAAAAATAAACTAATTAGATGTCATTATTTCAGTCAGAAGGAAAATTGCATGAAATACATCACAATGTAAGCAATAGAGTTTCTGTCTGCTATGAATAGCTTCGGTATTATATATTGGACTTCTGATACCAGCATAGTCACAATTTTGTTTTTCTAAATGTCAAATTTTCATCATACAACATATCCTGAAAGTCTAGTTCACTATTTAGAGAAACTGATTTCTTGTGTTTGTTTTCTCTTCAAATCAAAGTCATGTATTGCTTTAAAATCTGTGAAGCCTAAGCAGAGACAAAGACAAGTAATTTAAACCTCACAACTTGATATATCCTTCATTTTCAGGCATTTGAAGGACTGGACTGGACTACACAGAAAGGCCCATTATTGGCCATTTCTGTGCAGACCAGGCCCATTTTATTATTAAAAACATAATTAATGCCTTGCACCTAAAAGTTGTTATGTTGCAAACCTTACATCAGTTGTATAGAGAATCTATACGTACTTGAGAAATTGCACTAGTTAGCAAGTCAGCTTTGAGAATCTCTTGTTACAATTCCTGAATCTGACTCACATTATTCAGGGTTGACAACCTGACCTAAGATCCTCCACACCACTTTTGATAAAATTAGCGCATCCATCTATGACAGACTATATACTTTGTTCTCTTCATCACAGTTCAAGCAGGTAACATTCAGTGGAAGGTACCTGTTATTTGCACCCATTCATTTAAAGGGTCTCAAATATTCCATAGCAGCCTTAGTTTGCTCTATTGTCAGTGGTCATTTAAAATACCCCATGATTGTGCTATGCCTTGACACTGCAATTAGACATGTTCATATTAAGTAATTTATACATAATACATAACAATGTCCCTATATAATGACTTTCTTTAAGCACAAGAAAGAAAAAGGGCCAAAAACATTGTTATGAATTGCCACTGTCCTACTACCTAACTGATCCATATCTATAATATATTTCAAATTAAAACACCACTAAGTTTTCCAGTTTTCACATATTGTCTTTTTCAGTGTTTCTTTCTGATGTCACTGTCATTGCACAGAGCCACTGAATGTTGTTTTCTGCAGAATAAATATGTGTCAATCCAATGTGCTAGGAGGTGAATGCTGAAGCACAGTTGCTCATGAAAAGACAGTTCTCATCACACCATAAGGGAATAAAATATCAAAGGCAAAAATTCCCTTTTTATTTATTTCTAATAGGAATCAAGATGTTTTCAGGTGTGCCATTCATCCCCCAGCAGAAGAAACATACATAAAGGCATTTCTCAGGTGCAATTTATTAAAAATCAAAGTCCCTGCATCTTGCTGCCTCTCTAGATTATATTAAAGTGAAATTCTTTTAACATATATTTATTGGTAGGTGTAGGTGTAACAAGAAGAAAATGTGATAAAGTGCAACCAAAAGGATAAATACAATACAACACAATACAATAAAACCAGAAAATAAAATATAGAACAATGACAGTTATTTAGTTTTTGTAGAAACTAAAGGTATACCCATAAAATGTTAATATAAAATAATAATATAATATAATAAATATAATATAAAACAACTCAACATTTAACATATTATTAAGCCCTGTAGGCATTTCCCCCCTGGCCTCTCCAGGGCTGCCACAACGAAGGCCATCAAGCTGTGGGAACGGGAGGGGGGAAGGTAGAGATAGTGAGGGGATTGTAACCAAAATTAAATTCTTCTCTCTGAGAACCAAGGACATTCCCACCAGGTGCCAGGAGGCGGGACGTGAGACCAGTTGAACTTTGGACTGTGACCTGATTGGACCATGTGATGGGATGCATGGGCAGGGGGAGGAAAATATACTTTTAATTAAGGGGGGAACTCGAGGGGTATCCGAGTCGGGTTTCCCCAGATGTGCCAATATGACACATGCCTAATAAATACACACTTTGAGGAATGTGTCTGCCTCTGAGTTTTGATTCTGTTAGGATGTTACTTGGAACCTTGACACTTAGCCACATGGGCCAAGCATTGGTCCATTTTCTCACATTTAGTACAATATGTTATTTTGATACAAAGATATTTATATACCAGTAATATACCTAGATTATTAACAGGATCCAGTTTGGTGTAGAGGTTAAGGCACCAGACTAGAAACCAACAAGTCATGAGTTCTAGTCCTGCCTTATGCACAAAGCCAGCTGGGTGACATTGGGCCAATCACTTTCTTTTAGCCTTAGAAAGCCGGCAATGGAAAACCAAACTGCAGGAACTTGTCCAGGAATGAAGGAAGAATATACATCAAAGTATTTGTTTTATTTAAATGGAATTCTTCGAGAATCATAGTTTAACCCACCTATAAATCTCTGTAATATGTTTGGATCCTTCTTTGGAGAAGGGTTGCAAATAGAATAATTAAAGTTGCAGTTTACATTTAGATAACTGCTTTGCTGAATCAATTAAATACTTTTATTCCAAATTGTAGGAGTTTATGGAACTCCTTTAAGTAAGAAAATATTTAGAATACTCCCTGTACTGATTTTTAGAGGAGCCACAAAGATTTTCTTGTACCTAAATAAGTAACTTTTCAGCTCTATAGCCGAACTATGGCACAAGCTTGTAGAAGTCTATTCAGGTTTTAATGTTTAAGCAGCTGATTCTGCTCCTATTACATCTTTTTAGTTCCCATTATTTCAGCAAGCCCATAAACTGGATTTTTGTGATAAATCTCACTTATAAACAAAAATAATATATATTGCTGCATTAGTCTCTTGCACTGTTGTTTTGCAGGGATATGTCTGTGACATTTTGAGTGATGCTGAATAGTTACTCATTATGCTGCTGCTAAATTTGTGGCACACCATTCAGAATACTAAACATGATTCCCTAAGTAGTGCACAGAGATTCATTTTGAAGAAGGGTTTGCATTTTAGGGAAATGCAGTTGAATCCAAGTTTGTATTTTGTTTGATCTCCATGGTGTACTTGAAAATAATGTTATTCATTTATTAATTTTCTAGTTCATTTTTCCAGGAGTTTCTCAAGATGCTTTTTAAACAACGTAAAAACCCTTTTAAAAAAAATCTGCTAAAAATGGCAACAGATTCTCACTAACCACTAAATCAAATGCAAAAGCACAGCTCAGTGTCATCACTTGGCAGTGGGATACAGAAAGAACAACAGAATGATCCAGCAACTTAGAGGAGGCAGCTCCATATAGGAGAGAAACCCTGAGCAAACTCTTGCATGTTGTAATTAAACAGGTATCAGAAGGTAATGAAATTTAGGTGGCTCACAGAAAACTGCTTTAATCCTTTGATAATTAGACTGCATCCCTGAATCTTTCTTCTGACTGCATCCCTGAATTTACTCCTCACATATGTACATGTATGTATGTATGTATGTATGTATGTATGACTTGACTTTGTTTCTTTAATAGCTATTATCTACCTAACATACTACCTAAACTTCTTCTATGTTTGTATGTGTGGAGCAGTTTTATTCTTTTAGCCAATGTCTATCTTCTGCTCCTGGAAATTAAATAGATGTTTTTGGGTCTCATCACCAAGGCAACAGTCCAATGTATTATATGGCTGAAAAACCTTTCTAACTTCAGGTACATCATAATAATGAAATAATGGTTTGTACCAATCATTCCTTTATGGAAGATTTATTGAATCATCTAAACTTCATTGTACCAATAGAAGAGCATATTTGTGGCACAGGAAGAACTATGGCATCCTTGGTGTTCTCTGAGCTTAGTTGTTTTCTTGCAAATGCTTCATTATCCAAGTAGGTAGCACATCAGGGCTAGAAGGGAGTGGACTTTAGTGTCTGTTTATATGCAAGTGGCTTGCCCTGTCAGTGTTGGTGGGAATGTTCTTGGTGGTTCCTTGATTAGGCTATTGTTTACTGTTTGGTTATGTGCCTGAGTTGGTAGTTCCTCGATTGTGGTATTGTTTATTGCTCGAAGTAGTAAGCCAGGGGTGTCAAACTCTATTTCATTGAGGGTCACATTAGGGTTGTGTTTGATCTCAGGGGGGCTCAGGGGCATGGCCAGGGTGGGTGTGGCCAACTTGACATCACTCGCACACCTACTTATCTGACACTAGCCCAACAGATCTTAAAGGTACTTATTCTGAATGCTATACTTATCCGAAGGAGAGGGGGGAATCAATCTCAATGTTCAGATGACTACTGAGAATTTTATTTTTTAATTAATAGAGAAAATCCAGTGAGATGCTCAACTTCCCTGTACTCTAACAGCAAATTCGGGACTGAGGGTCTTTGCGGACTATATATTACTGTTCTGGAATCCTTGTATTTTCTGAACAACAGAACATGTTGTAGCCAGAGGTGGCTTTCACATATTTTTACCACCAGTTCACAACACACTGAAAATGTGAGCATGTGATAGCCTTCCGCGCATGCGCTTTGCTCATGCACATGGCTTGCACACATATGTGCGGCTTAGAAAACATGGCTAAATAGGACAGCATAGCTCCAGGATGGGTGGGTGGGCCCACTACCAGTTTGCCCGAACTGGTCCAAACTGGCTGAATACCACCACTGGTTGTAGCCTTCCATGCAAACTGTTTATCATGGATAATTAACTGGATAAAATCCTCAAATAGCCGAATGTCAGTATTAGAAAGTATCGGCTGAGTTAATGGACTTCACAGACCTCTATGGTACAGGAGGACAAAGAAAACAAAAGCTTAAAAGGATGTGTTATAAAATGCAGCTGCTAAAAGCATGGGATTCCACAAAAATAATAACAAGCCCAGCAATCTCGCATTTAGTCTCACCCTCAAAAACATTTTTAATTATTATTCTGGAGATAACTATTGCAAGAAAGGCACACAGTAAGTATGTATGCAGATACGGTGTTTCCAGGAGAACCTAAAGTCCCTCATTGCACAGAATAAGCCTCCATAGTTCACCACAAGTGTGGAAGTTGTAATGACTGGGAATGTGGCCAAAGGGTCCCCCAGTAAAGAGAAAGACTATTTCAGGTAATAAATAGTCCACTCAGCACAGGAAGCAAATTGTAGGGGCAAATCCGACAAACTTCTCATGTAGAAGAGATTGTGTGGGAGATTAGGGTTAGAACACCAACAGGTTTATTGGTCAACTATTATATAGCACATCTCAATATCAATGACCAGACTACCTTTTAAAAACCAGTCATTGTAGTAGGAATGGTCTGTTCTTAATTCTGGGAATGGAACTAATGTTTATCCTCTGCCCAACATCTCCTTCCAAAACCTCCTATCCTCTTTACTTCCTAATATACCTCGTAGCCTCCTTTGTCTCAGAAGCTAATTACTTGACTGCACACGATTTGCCAAATTCTTAGTATTTTACGCAAGATCCTGGTGGCTATGTTGGAAGCACAATAATGCACTTTTGTATGCTATGAATGCACCTCGGTATGCTATGAAGTCTGCACTCTGTGCTTCTCCATAGCTCTGGTTCTTCGCAAGGACTATGCTGAAGACCTTGACCCATTCAGCTGAGTAATCCTGTTGCAGAAATTACTAAAACCATCCAGCTCAGATAAAAACCTAAATTTCTCCCAGATATCTTTGTTCATATTGGTGACCTCGGGTGACTGCCCGAATCTGGAATCACCTGTCACAGGTGAACTGGCCCACTGAAATGAATAGGACATAGAATGCAATTCTAAAGCCATCACTGCTAATCTACATTGCAAACACTACATTGCATTAATGTTTTTTTTAATGCATAAAAAACAGTATGGGTGTTTTGATTTAGATCCATGTGTGCAAATTGATCATCTTCTCTGAAAAGATAAATCAAAAATGCAAATGATGCATCTAGGTTGTAAAATAGACTAGACAAGAAATGCAGTAATGAAGTATTCAAAAAATAAACAAAATTGAAGGAGGTTGCCAAGGTGGTTTCTTTAAGGTAATTATTTTCTGTAGAATAGCTGTTTTTCTCTGACACTTACATAAGAACTTGCCATGTGCATCCTGAGCTACTTCTTAAGCAATGTTGTGTTTATGGGTGCAGCGTCCTGGGGACAACAGACCGAAAATGAGTTGCAAGACTTCTTGATTTATAAACTGTGAACAGATAAGGAAGCATTCTATCAAAAAAAGGAAAAGTTCTCTGTATATGCTCTGGAACAATTGTTAGGCATAAAATACTTTGTTCCTCTCGTATTCAGTCCTAAGCACCAAAAATGCTATAAACAAAGCATGGAGACCTTACATGGATTGGCAGCTTCAGCTTCAAATGGCACAAATACATTCCTGCTAGGTCTGTTTGCTTTGCATCACAATGTAATTCAAAAGGAGGCTGAAAACTCCAGTCCTGATTATTGCACGCTGTTAAGGCTACAGGTTATACAGCAGCATTTCATTTCTGCTGTCTTGCACTCTCTGACAAGCAATCATTTTGGGAGAAAAGGAATGAGAATCTATGCAGAAACATGCTACTTCAGATTACACGGCATAGTAAATTTGGTCTTAAGGCAAAAATCTCTCATGTGCTATTTTTTTTACATCTTTAAGAATTAAACTATACAAGAAACTTAACCAATGAGTTATATCTTTCAAAGATCCTGGTGCAATGGGTAATTAATTACCAGATGACTGGAAAATGGCTAACCATGATTCCTATCTTCAAAAAAGAAAAAAAATGGATCCAGCCTGACATCAATAGCTGGGAACTGTTGTTCATAGTCGTGGTCCTTCATCACCAGCTACCTTTTTCTTTTTAGGTGGCTTTCCGATATTTATCCTTACCAGAAATGATGCAAATGCCTATCAAACAAGCTTGCCTCTCATGAAGGACCAACCCAATAGCTGACAATCCCCTTTGTGACATCACATATGAGAAAACCCTGATTGGTTAAATACCAGCTGGCATACAACAAAAGAGACTAACATACTCCAGGAACTGATTTAACTG
Source organism: Pseudoxenodon macrops (assembly GCA_032467955.1). Lineage (NCBI taxonomy): Eukaryota > Metazoa > Chordata > Lepidosauria > Squamata > Pseudoxenodontidae > Pseudoxenodon > Pseudoxenodon macrops. The sequence goes on along the minus strand of JANHFT010000112.1, from coordinate 108,267 downwards.
GTTAACTTTTAAGCTTATGTCTGCCCAACATGCAGAGGTATGGATGGCAAAACCCAGCATATCAGTGGTATTGAATCTGAGCATTATTAATCTCTAGTTTTTATTTCCAGTTAGTATTAGGCAGACTGGTAATGTAAAAACGAAACTCCTCTAGACAATATGCTATGCTTCTCTTGTTTCTTCTAATAGCACTACTCACACTCCCTTTTTTTAAAATTACACTTCTTACTGTAATCATTTTCAATGAACAATTATTTCTCCGCCTTGGATAAATTATACTGCTAATGTATGACATAATAGACTTTCCTATATTTACCTTTAAAAATTTAGAAACCTCAATGCTGATTTCATAACCCAGCTGCCCAGTACCTATAAACTAAAATGATGGGTGAGGATTTCTATATTATTGAGATTTGATAGCAGTATTTCACTTCAAACACTGCTGGGGAAAATTCTTGGTCTTATTTCAGAAGCATGGTTACTATCTCAACTTGTCATCTACTTCTAATACTTACAGCAAATTAATTTCTTCTAAGAAATGCATGAGTGCTCTGTAAATATTGTTTCTCTCCAAAGGCTCAAACATACATGTCATTTTTTTTAATTAGAAAGGATCTCTTTCTTTTCACTACTAAATCCTGGTAAGACACACAGCTGTGAGGGAATTATAAGTCTATTGGCATCCATATGCTTGAAGATTTTTTCATAAAAATATAGTCAAAAGTGTCATATTGTCATTATGGGCTGAAAATGCATAAAAATGTACTGATGTTTTTTTGACTTATTGATTAATAATGGCAGAATATGGGCAATAGGGCACCATGTTATATAATTTTGAAGGAGAGAAATGGTTTTAAATACTTTTATAACTGCTGCAGACAAAAACTTTTTCATTGATTTTCTATTTTCTTTTTCTATTTTGTTCCTGCAACTTTAACACTTATCTTTTCCAACTCTTTATATTGTTCTGTTCTGTGTTTTTTTAACTTTATGAAAACCTGATTCAATAAAACTACTAAACAAAGTATTATAACATCATTGTGAACACAAATAAAAGAGAAAATATCCAAGACTAAACCTGTAAGCAGATAACAAAACAAGACTTTTAAAAATATTTTAAAAGTCCCAAGTGATCAAATATGATTTTAATTCCCTTCTTAGCTGCGATTAAACAATTTACTTCATCTCAGCACTATTCCATTACATAGTCTTCACTACAGAGGAAGTTAGACACCTGTAGTGGGCCTTGAAACAAGTAGCCCATGGATAATTTGCACAACTTCCAATTATACATTAGTACACAGTCCTATAAAGTGCTTCCACATTACATCCAGAGCTCTAATTTTCTTTACACTGAATATTTTTCAGTATTTATAAAGTCCAAGGCTTATGCTCCTACAAAAAAGAAATGGCATAGCATTCAATCATGGTGTGCTGGAATAAGCAATGAATGATGCTAAAGATAAATAAGAACACATATTACTTCTCTGACCAGCCTTTTTCTCTTAAACTTCTGTACCCCATCCCCACCCCCTCAAGCAAAAAAACCCACTATTTATAAGAGACTAATAGGTCTTACCAAAGTTCTACATTTCTTGGAGGAGATTCTTAAAATTAGGGCTATAGGGATTCCACCCTGAAATAATTGACTAATTAAGACTATAATACAAGTTGGATAACCAACTTAAAATATCTAATATACATATTAGACAACATATACATATATACATATTATATATATATACAACATCAAACGCAAAATAAATTTCCAGAATTGCAAGTTGCACTCAACTAAAATATATCAAAGTTTTCAGATATTTGATTTTTTTTTTAAATAACTCCTTATTTCCATTGATGAACTTTTCACTGATGCTATACCCATGCACACTGAATTCTTTCTTGTAACACTAAATGCACCACATGTATTTCAAACTAATAATGATGGATTGGATTTAGGCATATTATCTGCAAAAGGAAGAGGCTCCATTTGCAGAAGAGACTCCAAACAGTGGTACTTTACCAATTCTCCCTTTAGCCTCAAACTCCAGGTATCCTTTAAAAAGCTGATCTAGAAGTCCAAAACTACATCTCTCTCTGACTGTATGAGAACAGTGGAGCAAGCTAAGAGCAGGACCACATTCATTTAAAATCTGAATCATACTCCATGTATAGACAACAAAAGTGCCATTCATTCCATTCCATTGAGGCTCTATGTACTTTTTTTCCCCAGTTATAATTTAATGTTCCTTGGTATATTTTGGAAGGATTAAGTATTCAGTCATTTAACACCCCCCCCCCAAAAAAACCAGTTACTTCTCTCACTAAAACAGTTCACCAAGAGGTCAGCAATTCCCTTGAATTTATATTCTAACAGAAATGTCGCCTAGAATTGTTTAGATATGAGTTGGGTGGCAAATAAAATTAAATAAAAAATAAGTAAGTAAGTATGTAAACAAACAAACAAACAAACAAATAAATAACAAAGAAATTGAAAGTTTGAAAAGAAAATAGTCCTTGTTAGTTTAGTTGTTCAGGTGAATCCAGTTCAGATTGCTTCCATTCTATACCTATCATCCACCTGTCTGTCGGTCGGTCTATCTGTATCTATCTCCACTTGGATTGGTGGGTTTTTATTTTAAAAAATTTCCTGGCCTGTCCTTTTTCTTGATTTATGCTGGGGTTGTTGTTGTTTTTCCTCTTTTACTTTATGTTCCCTGTCTTGAAGTTTCATCTGCTTCTTCTTATCTCCTCTCACAGCAAAATAATCCCTCAAAACTGCTTCTAATGTTAGCTGGAAAGCAAAAAGCTGGTATTGTAGCAGGATGGCAACAGATTCCCATGCTGTTGACTTCTTCTGCTCTTTCCTTTCAGAGCAAGGTGAGCATACATTCATTTTTGTAAATCATTATTATTATTATTCATGAAAGGAAAGGCTTCTGAATGTTAGTCCTAATTTGTAAGATATACACTACTCTTCATCCTGATATATCTATGGAAATAGATTTTTCAAGAGGGATAGTCTTGTCTATGCATCTGTTAACAAGGGTTGAAGTCCATGAAAGCTTTTGTTATAATAAATGTGTTAATATGTCACACGATTCTTTATTGTCAAAGGAAATGGAAAAGAGGATGAAACAAAAGTATCATGCTTTGTAGTCCTTGAAATCAGAACTGGAAGCATGCTCTTCTACTGGATTATGAATTTGTAATGCAATAACTACTGAAAATATGAATATACAGTAAATACTGTAATAAATGACATGTATATTTTTAAATTTTTTAAAATATGCATTTGTGGATGAACAGCCTTACAACCTTCAACTCCACTCTTGAAGTGACAGAAGTATCGATCAAGGCCAAGCTGCATCTGAATGATAATGAGGAAGGGAAAGAAAAATGATCACGGACAAATTCCTTGGACATGGAAGCAACCTTTGCCATTAGGTAGGTATCAATGATTTTAGAAGAATAGCTGTACAGATGGATTCATTTCTGCAGAGGCTCTTTCCTTTCTGTAGACAGAGGAGCTGTTTCCATCTGATCTTTAAAACTGCAACACATGCAGGATGGAATCAAATGGCATTTCAGCAGAAGAACTTCTGGCAGTGCTTGTAATATGCAATTGAAAAGAATTGTGGAAGAGCTTGTGCCACCCATAAATATAAATGTACTTCTTGATATGAAAAGAAACAAAGTTTGTGCAGGAGTTTTGCTTATGGTTTTTCTCTGAATCTATCTTAATACAGGAAGTCCTCAATTTAGGCCAGAGGTGAAATGCTACCGGTTCGGCCCAATTATCCAGAACCGGTAGTAACAAATGCTTCTGGTTCACAGAACTGGTAGTAAAAAATGCTTTTAAAAAGTAAAAAAAGAGGTTCCCATGATCGGTTGCACAGCTGATTGTCACAATTGATGAACCTTTTTAAAAACTTTTTAAAGCATTTTTTTACTACCTATTTGCCC
>JANHFT010000112.1:87260-97468 GCA_032467955.1 Pseudoxenodon macrops | reverse complement strand
CTTATTTTAACACATGTGCTAAAAAGCCTGATTGGGCTTATTATCTGGGGAGGTCTTATTTTCAGGGAAACAGGGTAGTCTTATTCTGGCTTCTTTTCCTTCCTTATTTTATTTACATTTTAAACTGGATATAATTACTATAACTATATTGGCTATGATTTGCAGTGAGTGTACATAGTATTCTAGCCATAAACCCTAAATGGAAATTAATGGTAATACAATATTAAATAAAAAATTACAGAGATTGGTTGGAATCTAAAACGATGTATTTGCTTTACTTGAAGTTAAACTCTTTTATTTAAAAGGCTGGTGCCCAGGAGAAGTCTGAATTTGACAGCTGTCTGATACTTGCACATCAGCACTTCAGAATAGCACAGGTAAAAATGTCACATTCTAATCCCTGATTATACTTGAAGGATTATTTCCCAGCGATCACTGAGCTAAGTACTTCAGGCATTGTATCGAGTTGCACATTTGATTAAAAATAACTAATCACATCAGAGAACAAACTAACCATTTCTGATAGTCCCAACAACAACATCTGCCTATCCCAGATCCTTAGAAAGTACTTGATAGGTGGATTAAAACTTCTATAGCTCTTCTTAAAAATGAAAATCCTGAATCTGGAAAATAGAACTATGGAAAAAGGAAATACTGCCACCTATCTGTTCTCATTTTATTATTTATTTTTTATATCTTGCCTTTATTATTTTTGTAAATAGCTCAAGTTTTTCCCTACAACAACTATCCTGTAAGGTGGGTTGGACTGAGAGAGAGTGATGGACCCAAAATCACCCAGCTGGTTTTCACGCTTTTGGTGGGACTAGAACTCTTAGTCTCCAGGTTCCTAGTCTACCATCTTAACCACTGGTTCTCTCTCCTCAAGCCCATAGCTAGAACAAAGTAGCTATGTTGTGGTTTACTCCTGCAAGATGTGTTTCATTACAATATTCTATCTCCTCCAGATTCCAGATAATCCACCTAATTATGAAAAGTACTACCGTCAGATGAACAAGGTATGATTGTACGAGGTGACACAAAGTGGAAGCAAGATCTTAGATTAGCTGTGAAAGCTTCTCTGTGCCCTAGAACAGAACAGCTAGGGTGAATAAAAAGGGTGAAAGAAGCAAAGTAGGTTTGTAATTGTTGAATGGATTTTGTGGTTTGTTTGAATGAGCCTTCTGCGTTCCTGCTTGTACGCTGAATGATCTAACAATGTAAAACCTCAGGGACAGTCACATTGTAGGATTGTGGATGAGATTGTTCAATGAAAGGCTGTAGCCATTGGGCCACCTTTTAGCATTTCCCTTTCTTCTAGGTGGCAGAATTTTCCCAAGTGAGCAAAATAGGATGAGAATGGCATTGGAATTGATTGTAATGATAGATTATGGACTCTCATTTACTCAAGACATTTAAAATAAAGCTACCAGATTATGCTGCAAAAATCTGCATCATCATTAGAGAAGCAGAGTTTCATTGCTGCCATCTTCTAGATTTTGTTGGTGTTGTTAGTTGTGAAGTCGTATCCCACCCATCATGACCCCATGGACAACATTCCTCCAGGCCTTCCTGTTCCCTACCATCCTTTGGAGTCCATTTAAGCTCATTTTACTGCATTGTCTTTTAAGATTTTGAATAGCTCCTTCTTCACCCGCGTCAAGAGGCTCTTTAGTTCCTCTTTACTTTCTGCCATTAGAGTGGTTTCATCTGCATATCTGGTTGTTGATATTTCTCTCGGCAATCTTAATTTCAACTTTTGATTCATCTAGCCTCGCCTTTCTCATGATGTGCTCTGCATATAAGTTAAATAGGCAGGGTGACAGTATACAGCCTTGCCGGACTCCTTTCCCAATTTTGAACCAATTAGTGGTTCTGTGTCCAGTAATCACTGCTGCTTCTTGACCCGCATATAGGTTTCTCAAGAGACAAATAAGATGGTCTGGTACTCTTTAAGAACTTGCCACAATTTTTTGTGATCCACACAATCAAAAGCTTTAGCATAGTCAATGAAGCAGAAGTAGATGTTTTTCTGGAACTCCCTAGCCTTCTCCATGATCCAGAGTGATTACGAAAATGAATATGAGCAAGAAATACTTAGAAAGGGGTGAGCAACCCAGAGTTGTAACAGCACAGGAAGCAAATATTTGTCCTAGCTTTAGTCTTTATAGGAAAAGGTATATAAATATTAGCAACCGCACGTATCAATTTGTACTCTGCATATAGATGCTTCTACTGTGCATGCACATGTTCCATTGAAGCGAAAGACTGCAAATAGATCTCAGTCCTCTCAAGGCCTTATGAATGGGTGAAAGGCATAGAGGGGAAGGAAACTGTGATTGTTCCCCCTATTCCTCCACTCTTTAAGGGGTTCAAATCACAAAACCCAAATTTCTTTAAATGGGTGTACAGCACTCCACATGATCATTATCTCTGGTTCTTATAACAATGAAGTTAAGGAACCCAAGGGGTAGGATGGGCACATACAGGAGCCTGGGTATCCTGACACATACTGTAACCTCTTACATTCTATGAAATTTCTGAATAGGTCTCAGCTTTCTTATCTATCCTCCGATGTACATCAGCTGCACCAAATTCCTGATCTAGATACAGGAACATAGTCTTGGTCTCTCCTTTCTATCCCTTTCATTCCTACCTGGTTCCTATGGACTAGGTTGGCTGCTTGCAGTCATCAAAAGACAAAACAGACCAGTAAAGAAAGGGGTCAAAATGCGCTGATTTCCTTAATGCAAATTTACAAGCCAAACACTTCATGAAAATCTAATGTACTTGACTATATAATTGTTTACGTTAGCTCTCTTCTCAATTTTTAGAATCCGTCTGGCTTCTAAATGTGTTACCTTGTGCCTTGAACTAACTAACACCACCAATAATCTAGTTCAGTGATGGCTAACCTTTTTGCCATTGTGTGCCAAAAGCAAGGGGAGCACGGGGAAGGGGGATCATGTGCGCATGTGCTCATACCCATAATGCAATGCACTCCCCCCGCATGTGCGCACAACCACCACCACTCCGTGCTCCTCCCGCCCCCTGTACATGCACGCAGGCCTCACTGAAGCCTCCCAACTTCTGGTAGGCCTGTTGGGCTGTTTTCACCCTCCTCAGGCTTCAGGAGGCTTTCCTGAAGCCTGGAGAGGGCGAAAAATGGCCCCTCGGGCCCATTGGGTCCATTTTGTGCCATCCACAGGCTCTAGAGGCTTTCCTGAAGCCTTGGGGAGACGAAAACGGCCTCCCCCACCCTCTGGAAGGGCAAAAATCAGCTGGCCAGAGCGCACATGCCCACTGGAGCTGACATAGGGCAACACCTCACGTGCCCTCAGATATGGCTCTAGGTTTGCCACCATGGATCTAGTTCGCAGATCAAATGCTTGGAGCAGTGTTGAAGTGACAACATAACTGTTCTCTTCCCATTTGGATTACTAAAATTATCTGCCAAAGGCAATCAAAGTAGCTGAGGTTTGGTGCCCTTCAAGGAAATGTTCTACAGTTTGAGAACTATTAGTACATTATTTTGAAATGCTAACTACCTAACATATGCCATTACTATTTGATTCCTTCATTGCTAAATAGTCAAAATAGCAAATTTCCCCAAAAGCGATGTCTGAAAACAAAATAAAAACATTTCCACAGGTTCAGCACACACCACCAGAGTAAACACAAGCAGTTCAAAAGTGTGAGAGGCAAAGCCAACTCAGTCTTTTTTGTTATTCAATAAAAGTGAGAAATATGACAAATCTCACTTGTTAGTGGGAAACCGCCGCTTTCTGTCATCACTCAGAACAAATTAATAACATATAATTGTAGTGCCACCAGCATGGCACATAGTTTCTGACACAGGTATTTACTCTTAAAAGGTGTCAGCCTGAAAAGGAATGTGCAAAGGCACATTAAGTCAAATAAGAGATGGGGAAAATCAAACCAACTTTCATAATCTCAATAATTTTGATACATTCTTTTTCCTTCTTGTTGTTCTGTTCTTAAGGGCACACAGTGGATGAAAAGGCCATTGTTTCATACAAAACATAAGTAAGCGATATTGCAAAAATGGTAAAATGTTTCCTTACAAAAGCAGCCAATTAAATGAATTAATAACACACAAAAACCTCTTTCCATGTTGTTATTTCAACATTACTGCAATTTTTAACTAAAGCCCACCATTACCAAATGGGGGAAAAATCACTTCATTAAAAAAAAAACATGTACAGTACATTTCCATTTTTCCTTCTTCTTTTTCTATTGGAATAATGAATAATTCAAATAGGAGAGCAGAGTTTGACATACTTATTCTTCAAAATGTTTTTAATGATGGTCTAGCCATTCCTGTGGTACGTTATTAATACCATTGATTAAATCTATTATCACTCAAATGTTCCTAGAAGTGGTGTTCTCATCATCTCCTCTAATCATACTTCTGAAAACCCTTGCAAACCTTTTTTACAAGAGGGTCTTTCAAGACAACAACATATTTGGGGATTACAAGGAAGAATGGCTGTAGTAGAAGGAACCATCCATTCAATCCCTATTGTTCCTTTTGTTGATATACTGCTAAACTGGATTGCTTTCAAAATATGTCTGCTTTGGTCATTAGAAAACCTCTATAAATTTTGCCATGAAATCTCCTATAAAATCAGGCACATCACTAGAAGCTAAAATCATAAGACTATGTCTGATTTACTTTGGCCATGTCAAGCATGCAAATTCATTGGTGAAAGCAATGATGTCAGGAATGGTTAGTGGAACAAGAAGGGGCAAGCAATGAACACACTTGCTTGATAACATCAAATCTGATATGAAGTTGAATATCCAACAATTGAAAGAAACTGTGCTTGATGGGGTAGAATGGAGAGCACTTACTTATAAAGTCGACAAGAGTTGGCGACAACTACATGGTTAAAACAACAACAACATAAATTTTGCCTATCTTCGAGCAAAATCAATATGAGCTTCATTCACTTATGCTTAAATTTTTGTCTCACAGGCATCATTAGTATGGAAAAAAATGAATGTTATACGTCAGTGATGGCGAACCTTTTAGACACTGAGTGCCCAAACTGTGTGTGCGCAAATACCCAAACTGAAAGGTGTGCATGCAAATGTGCACATGCGCGGACGTGCACATGCATGGACATACATGACAGAGACTCAAAGATCATCTGGCTGGCGGGAGGCGGGACATCCCAACACTATCAGCGTGGCAAGAGGTAAGATCTTTTTCTTTTGTGAGCTTCTGTTTCTTCGTTTGCAGGGAAACAGAAACTCACAAAAGAAACATCACAGAGATCTGACCTGGGGTGATGGCTCATGTGCCAGCAGAGAGGGCTCTGCATGCCACCTCTGGCACATGTGCCATAGGTTCAACATCATGGTTATAGGTAATACTTCTAACACTTTTCTAAAGTCCACTTCCATTGTTTAAAATCCTCCACTGAAAGCAAGTCTATAACCCTATTCATATTTGAATTATACAGCATATAATTATATATCTTAAAGATATTTCCCCAAAGGACATTTGTGTAAGGCAATTGGAGAGCAAACACTGGTGTTTGAAGAACTGTAGATCTCTGCAGCAAAAGCCCAAATGGTCATCATGGTTTAGGGCATTTCTATGATTCTTTGATAGAATCATAGGGCTGGAAGGGACCATGGAGGTCTTCTAGTCCACCCACCTCCTTGCCCAAAGCAGGAGAATGTATACCATCCCAGTCTTTTCTTGAAGTCTTTCAGCAATGGAGCACCCACAACTCCAAGAGGCAAGCTGTTCCATTGATTAATTGTTCTCTCTTTCAAGAAGTTTCGCCTTAGTTCCAGGTTGGATCTCTCTTTAATGAGCTTCCACCTATTGTGTCTTGTCCTGCCCTCATTGTTTGGATCTTGTAGTTGTGCAGACCATTGCAGCCCCTATGTGCTAAGGTTAAGACAGACAGCATCTATCAGGATTTACAGGTTGCTAATTCTATAACATATTTAGTTGGTGCATCCAGTGAACCATATAAAAACAGAAGAAGAAATCAAGTGCCACCCATGTTTGTAATAGCTGCCAAGATTTCCTTGTGAATTATTTTTGAATCCATCAAGTGGGGACAAAGCACAATAGAATGTGCTATTTGAGAATCTTGTTATAGCCGCTAATTAAATAGAAATAAGATACTTTTACTTATGAAATGTAAGAAAGAAGAAAACTGGCCTCTCTTAAGCATCAGGAGGATGTCAATAAATAGAAGGAGGAGATCATAAACTGCTGGAGGATAAACAACTAAATACTTGAACTTTTTGAAAGTAGAAAAAAGCAGGGGCTGTCTCATCATCATCCACCTCCAGCTTGAATTAATGAGCTGCCTCTCCAGTAGTCTTATGGTAAAGGAAATTGCTCATGACTTGCCCATAGTGGCTTGATGCTAAAAGGAAATTAAAAACATTCCTATTCTGTTTGGCTACTATGACACATTGCAGATGGATGTGCGTATATGTGTGTATATTGTCTGATCTCCGTGATAGAATTCATTTTTTAAAGAATCTGGGGGGTTAGATTAGGAGGAAGATGGATAAGACAATAGGCTGCTGTGATCAAAGACAGAGAACATGGACATTTAGAGACTTTGAGCTGCAGATGCCAATTTTTTTCCAGCTTTCTCTAATTTTGGAAATGCCAGCTGTGGTATACTTAGGAACTCTATAGCAAGCCAATACCATCAAGGGAAGAAACCCAGTTAAACGGGGTGGGGAAGAGGGTGAGCAAAGATTATGTTTGAATCTTTCTCTAGCTGGAATCTCAAATTGACATCTGGATCATTATCAATAATTGCCTTAGGAGAAAGATTATAGAAGTTGCGCTATATTTTTTTGTTGTTGTTTATCATAGTAGCTGGCAAGCTGCTTTGGGAGAATTGTTAAGCTGATGTACAATATACCAATAATTGTAACAGTTCATCAAATGTATTTCAATATTATTTACTGACTAGCCGCATTTCTTCAGGTAGATGTTCAATACCATCCAAAGGATAGAAAAAGCAATACAAAATATGGTTGCTTATACCGGTATTATTTGTCAAGGTTCTAGATTCTAGGTTCTAGATAGACCTTCCCTTCCATTAAGATACAAGTACAGAGATTACATGATATTTTATCTCCAAGTAGGCAATTTTACATGACTTCTACCATCAACTCTTTTGCAGATAGGCAAATTTCTCTATTTGTACGTAGTCTGTTTTACGTAGTCCATCAAAAATAGCTTGCAAGCTGGTTGCTAGGTGCCTTGCTCTCTGACATTTGTATGGTAAAGTTAAGTATCTTTGCCAGTTAGCCACGAATGTTGATAAGTGCAATTTTCAAAACTCTCCTTGAACCCATTTAGAACAGTATGTATCTGAAACCCTGTGCTTTTACTTCCTATGAAAAGGAATAAAAACAATTGCTTCAGGCTTTCTAGCTAATGTAGAATAGCTCTAACTCTCAAGCTTCAGCTTCATATCATTGCTGCTCCATTAAAACCTTTTCTTTTAGTATCCACAGCTCTTCCATTTTCATAAAAATGTCAAGTGACACATGGTCTCTTGGGTGAGAACGTCTAGAAAAGGACTTACAAAGAATTTACTGATGACAGACTAAAGTAGACCTTGGACAAAATGTTTTTGCTCTTGAAGTATTCACAATTGACTCTGCAACTGTATAGCACAGATGTGATATTTTATGTTGAACAGTTTCTAAAAAAAGAATACACAATAACCTCTATGAAGATAGAAGATCAGCAAAGGGGGAGATGCTTTCCCATTTACTGCACGGAACATACCAGTAAATGTTTGACTATCTGCCATTTGAGAATAAGTCATAAATTATCTTGCTCACGAAGCTCCCAAATCTTAGGAAATCCTTTCCCTTGAAACCAAATGAACTGGAGATGCTGAGACACCCAGAGAGAAGACCTTTCAGATGTAATTGTTTAGCCCCAGTTCCAGGATGACCATTTGCTTGGGTCTTGGGGAAGGAGGACTTCAATCTGAGAACCAGGAATATTTGTATAAGAGGGATCAAATCAAACTTAGGATACTCCTCTGAGGAATGAATATATGCAAATGGGGTTCCATAATGTAAGAGAGAGATAATTCAAATCCAGAAAGAAGCCAGCATGGTTTTGTAACCAAGTGCAAGAAGCTATGAAAGTTAAGAATTCTTTTTTTAGGAATTCTTAGGTGGAAAAGGTTGGAGAATAATATGTAATTTTAACATACAAAGCAAAGAAATAGTCAAGTTTGGCCATTAGATGACAAAGCAAGGAAAGGGATACTCAAGGAGAATGTAGAGATTGTAGATAATTGATTGAATTCTTTGCATTTGTCTTTACTGTCAAAGATAGAAGACAAATAACTCATTTTGTACTGATTTTCTCAGGAAGGAAATCAGAACAATTAAAACTATTTGAGGTAACAGGAGGAGACATTGTAGAACATCTTAAGGTATTATACTATAACAAATTACCACATACTGGTAATATCTGCCTGAGCATTCTTAAATGACTCAAATGTGAAAAGCTGTACTGAAAAATACGTAATTTGTCATTCAAGTCAGTTTCAGGGCCAGGGGACTGGAAGGTAGCCAATATGACACCAATATGTAAAAAAAGGAAGATTCATAAAATTACGGGAAGCTCTCACTTAATTATGGTAATTGGGACTGGCAACTCCATCACTACATGATGCAGTTGTAAAGTACCACGTCACTTACCACATCAACTTATAATGGAAGTTGCAGCTATTCCTGTTGAGTATTCTGTTGTATTCCTGTTAGGTGAATCCTGTGCAATTGCAGCATCCCAAGGTCACATGATCACCAATTGCAACTTTCTTCTGGCTTCTCCATTGTCATTTTGCAAATGGTGAGCATGAGACTGTGGGACTCTGTGATGTCATAATTGTGAGCTGGTTGCTAAGTGCCCAAATGACCAGCAACTATGAAGAGCTGTCAGAAGTCCCCCTCATTCAGTGCTTTCATAACTTTGAATAGTTGAATGAGTCCAGCGAGAACTATCTGGATAGGCAAATTGATAGAAGTGATAATCCCAGATATGGTAAATAGGCATTGTTGAAGGAAAATCAAAGACAAGTCCTGCATGAAACAACTTCTTATAAGGTTCAACAGGCATGTGAATAGGGATAGAAATGCCCTTGGTAACATAGTACATTTAGATTTCCAAAAAGACAAAACTCTTCATCATAGGCTCTTAAGTAAAGGTAATGCTTGTAGGATAAGAAGATAGGTGCATTAACAATGGTTTTAAAAAAAGTGATGCTTTTAACAATTTTCTCATGGAGGAGTTAAGAAGGAATGTATGTTAGGACCAGTGTTTTTGAACCTATTTAAAAATGGTCTTGATTTAGAATCAAGCAGTGAACTGGCCAGGTTTGCAGATTATATTACGGTATATTATTCAGGCAAAACCCAAAAGTAATTGTAAAGAACTCCAGAAGGTCAACCAAATGGAATGACAAATGTAATTTTATTTAAAAAGAAAGTAACATATATTAGCCAAAAATCCCCGATTGTCACAAAGAAATGGGATGTGAGCAATCTCTAACTAACCAGGAAAAAGTCATTTGGATCAAGGAATATAGCTCAGTGAAGATGTCAACTCAGTCTGTAGCAGTAATTTAAAAAGACAAATTCCATTCTAAGGCCTGAAAATAAAAAATGCTAATGCTCTTCTATTATGGAGTGGTCTCTGCCACAGTATCGTATAAAGTTTGGGTTATCATGTCTATAAAAGTATTACCGTAATAGAATTGGGAAAAATACAGAAGAAGACATTCAAAATTGTTAGGTTTTGGTTGCCCTCCTCTACATATGGCTAATAGAAAAGGCTAGAAATGGAAACACAGGAGTTAAGGAGAACATGATTAAGGTGTGTACAATCATGTATGGGTTGAAGAAAATTAATGTTTGCTGTCAGTCAAAATATCAGGATCAGGGTGATCCAGTGAAGCTGATTGGAAGGCAATCTAAAAATATCTAAGAAACACTACTTCACACAAGGAAAAATTAAACTGCCACATGACATCACGAAGGCTGCAATTTGGATGGCTTTAAAAACAGGCTAGATCAGGAGTGAAATCCTCCCGGTTTGGCCTGGTTCTATAGAGTAGGTTGCAAGCAGCTGGTGACGTCATAGAACCGGTCCTGTTAAAACTGTTAAATCTGTT
>JANHFT010000112.1:59484-69844 GCA_032467955.1 Pseudoxenodon macrops | reverse complement strand
GTTTTTACAAAAATTGAAGTGCATTTTCTTTGTAATAAGAAGTCCCATGAAGAAATGCTGATGCCAGGTTTGTATGCTTTACACACCTCTTATTTCCTTTTTTTCCCACTTGGTGCAATCTCTTTGGCCACCCAAAATAGTTCTATAGAAAATGATGAAGACTGCACATCCTTGGATACAGGCAGATTTTAAGGAGTTATTGTGAAAGGGGGCATGAAACCAACACTTAAGGAGAGCAAAGAGAAAAGATTATTAGATAACAGCTGTTCAGGTCAAACTTATCTCATAGGAGAAGAGCCCAGATAGGGAAAAAGCAACATTTTAAGTGCAGCAGCAGGATAGATGGAGAGAAAACATAAAAGTCATCTTTTTTTCTAACACTAGTATTAATATAAAAAATACGCAACACACTAGTAGCTTGTCTTCCTGCTTACAAATTCATATTTTCTTAGTTCTTGCTTTGTCTTTTCTTAACTGGCTAGTACCTTAGCTATATTGGTCTTGCTTAGTTTATTAAATTCTGCTTGAAGCACTAAGCCATAAGATTAGAATTAGCAATATTTAAATACATAGTAAAAATAATTTAAGCCAGGGGTGTCAAACTTGATTTCATTGAGGGCTGCATCAGGGTTGTGTTTGATGCTGGGAGGCTGTGATGGGTGTGGCCAGAGTGCATGTGACCTGCTCGATGTCACTCATGTCAAGGGCGCCTGTGGCAGCCCGAGTGCTCTGGCAGCAAAACAAGCTCCCGACCTCCGTTTCTGGCTGCAACGGCCTCCTGCAACCCTCTGCCAGCAAAAATTGAGCTCTATCATTCAGCGGCACTCTTTTCATTTGCATGCAACCCTCCTGAGCTCCATTTTCACTGGCAGAGGATTGCAGGAGGCCATTGCATCCGGAATGGAGCTTGGGAGCCCATTTTTCCTAGCAGAGGCACCGTGAGCTGGTCCCTCACTGTTTCCAGAGTGGCCCCGTGGGCCAAATCGAAGCACCCTGTGGGCCAGATCCAACCTCCGGGCCTTGAATTTGACACCCTTGATTTAAACCACTCCCATGAACAGGGTCATCTCACTCATCCCCTTTTGAACTTCAGCTGTTTCAGACCCATGAGAGGTCTGCAGTGCCACTGTAATAAGAATTGATTTGAGTCCCTCACCTGGAGAAATGAGGGTTCCACCGAATGAAGAGAAAAGCCAGCTAATTGAAAAGAAGGTTCTCTTTATTGGTGGTCAGAAGCAACTTCAGCAATAGGTTCTGGGACAGATGACAAAACAGTCTGGTGAGTGGATAAGTTTTTATGTGGTTTTAGGGCTTTGTGATTTAGATCCCCAGTTTCCTCGTGAAAAGTACTTTAATCTGTGCTTGAGTGTGTCCTTTTAATATTCTAACTGATGCTGCCTGAATCCTATTGTGGCTGAGAGTCGTGCCCTGTCCTTGGAGCTGGGTGGGGGAATGTAGATTTTAGGTGTCTTTTGTCTCTCTGTTTTCAAATCTGATCAGTTCCAGCCTTCTGTAGAGGTTGCTTGAGGGTTTTACTTCAGGGAAGCCTTTTCTCTTCCAGGGATGGGACATTTCCTTGCTAATATGTGGGCTTTCTTATATTAAAAGGGGCTGGGTGGGGATTCTCCTTACAATACCTACATTTAGAATGCTACCTTTAAAACTGTGACCTATATTTCACCTGAAAATTGTATTTGCAACAATCTTGGCATTCCTAATAATATATGCCATTTGAACCAAATTTATGCAAGCACAAAAGAGCCAGTCTACCTTAATCCCAACAGACAGACAGTATAGTTTTATCAATATTCCCAGAAGAAAGTTTCAGCTGAGTTAAATGGGGCTTATATCAAATAATTGCAGCAATTACTCTAAACCTATTGGTTTTTATTTGGGAATAAGCTACTGAGCTTTATATCTGAATGAATTTGTACAGAATTACTAATTGTTTTCCCCTAGGAGCAGTGAAATTTATGTCAACCTTTGCAATCAAACAGACTGTAACAGAGCGTGTTTACATCTTCTCCCTCTTTCTTCCTCTTCCATTCCATCTAACATAATGTTTAATTTCTTCATATTATATTCCATGCTCCTTCAATATTTCTTCCAAATTAGGTAAGTTCTCAGTTCTCATGATAGAATCCTGGCACAAACCAACAGGAGAGGCATATACGCTTATCTTTAAATAGAAATGATTGATTGTTGGCACAACTGAAAACTCAAAATGCCTGGGGACAATTCTATTTATCTTGGTTCAGCTATGCAGCATAATGAGTGGTCATGAAAAAAAATCAGTATCCCAAAAAGGTTCATGACGTCAAGCTAATTCAGTGAAATATTCATTTCCATCTGGAAGGAAATGCATCTGAACAAATGATGAGATCCAAGAAACGCATGGATGCTGCTAGATTTAAGGAACAAAAAAATTCCACCAATATGACCTCTACTGGGTTATAGATGGAACTATTCTAAATCTCTACTCATTTATTCCAAACTTTAGACTCAGAACTACAAAAAAAAGAGGACTGCAGTTTAAAGAACAGCCCAGTGCAAGTTTTTTAAAAAGGGCTCTTCCAAATTTAGCACAACTTACTCTAAAATACAGGCTTGTAAAATACAGGCTTTAAGGATGTGTTTCTGGCATGCTTGCAAATATTTTTCTAAACAAGCAACTCATTAATACATTTATATATTTGCTATGAATTTAAGTTTCCTCTGACGCTGATTATAAACAATGAAATAATTTATCCTCTTCTGCTCATTCTTTACTCCAATTTTGGGGCTTTGGCTCCAAATGAATGTTTCTCTCACATCTAAGGAAAGTCAAAGCATGTTAACATCTTTGAAGTATCAGGTTTTCTTCTTCTTCTTGTGCCATATCCGTCATCGGACGTTGGTGATCATGTTGGCGATCCTATTTTTATCAACAGCTGCAAGAGTTTTGTCCAAACCACTCCCTCAGATTTTGAAGCCATGATGTTCTTCTTCTGCCTGGACCTCGTTTGCATTCAATTTTTTGTTGGAGAATTAAGTGAAAGATGCCATATTTTTCTGGGTGTCATATTATGTGTCCAAAATATTCTAACTTTCACTTTTTTATGGTTTTCATGATTTCCCTTGGCTTTTCCAAGCAGCTTATCAGGTTTTACAGAAGGGATTTTCCCTGGTTTGTTTGTTTGTTTATTATTTATTTATTTATTTATTACTGTAAAGGCAAGCAGCAGAAGTGTATTTTGAGATTTGAAAGATGGTTGTCAGTCTTGTGAGGTAGTCCAAAGGGATTTTCCCTGGTTTGTTTGTTTGTTTGTTTGTTTGTTTGATGTGTTGATTTATTTATTACTGTAAAGGCAAGCAGGAGAAGTGTACTTTGAGATTTGAAAATTTGTTGTCAGTCTTGTGAGGTAGTCCAAACAAGAAGCAGATCCAGAAGGACCAATGTACTTTATGGTAAAGTTACATCAACCGAATCTTGCCAGTCTCTCCCCTTGCCTTTATAGTCAGTAAACCAGTGAGGGTTCCTCCTGAAAGGTTTGTCACATCTCATTTCTTCTACAGACTCACAACACAAAAATTGCAAAGGAGGTGCTTGTACAGTAATTTCATTGTGAGATGGGGCTTGGAACACCATGTCTTGCTATGCTACAGACATCCATGCTGCTGACGTGGTGGGTAAATGTGGATGCTAGCAGCTGTGTAGGCTTCAGATGTGATTGCAACTGCTTTGCAAGTCACCCTGAGAAGAGTTTACCACTCGTAAGCAGTGGTAGAGATACAGTAGTTAATGTGTCAGAGTTTGTTGCAGCACACACAAGCAGACTATTAAACAGGATTCAGATGTCTTTATATAACAACACAGGTTTTTCCAGGTTGTAGAGAAGAGAAATAGCAAGTACAAACACAGCACAAAATGGAAGTACAAAATGAAGAAGGCAAAATGGAGGAAGCAAAATGGAGGTGGGAGAAGCTAGTGCCCTAAAGCTTATATATAGAACAGTTAAGCCACACCCAGGCTCCTTGCTGTCTGAATCAGCAAGCAGCCCCCACTGGCTGACCTTGTTGCTATGTCCTATTCCAGTTCATGAATATACTCTGACATAATGCTGACAAGATTAAGATGAGCTTTTTTTTTAGCACTTACCCATGAAACTGCTTTGAGAGTTTACTGTTTTCCCATAGACACCTGGCACAGCAGTAGTCAGAGGAGCTGTATCAAGGACTGCAGGTGACTGGAAAAATAGAAGTTGGGGGGGGGAGATTTTTGATTTTTTTTGCTGGCCTGGGGATCAGAATTTACATACTTTATTTATCCGAAGTAAGAAACTGTGTGGCAACCATGGAAAATTACAAAACAGCCCTTTGAGAGACACAGGTAATCGACAGGTTTCACACTCAGAACTGGTTACAAGATATACATATGCAATGCCTGCCTTTCAGAATTAGGAGGGGTCTAATTTTGTGTCATAACAGTGGTGAATGTAATTATGATTTGATGGAAGAACAAAAGGCGATGGCGCTTTTTAATGCACAAAGATATAATTTTGGGCTGTTTCTGGACTCTGTTGAGATAGACTGTCAAAGCTGAAATAAATCGGGATGGGGGAATAGTGATGAATGGAGTCATTTTTATATCAACATTTGGTCATACCTAGCATGAAGATTTTGAAACTTCCTAAACGTTTTCAGCAGACCTCCTGCCCACTTCCATCGTATTTAGCTACTGGTAGAACCGGTTTCCAACTATACAGGTTGGAATCCATTTCCAAGGATACAGCTTGGAACCAATTTCCAAGGGTACAGCTTGGAACCCGTTTCAAAATGTAAAGTTTGGAACACATTTTATTTATTTATTTATTTTGTCAAGCATGTATAATGTAACAGATATAAATATAAAAATGTTTATGAATACCTGAAATGAATACAAATAAATGGGGACATTAGGACAGGGACGGTAGGCCCGATGGTGCACTTATGCACGCCCCTTACAGACCTCTTAGGAATGGGGTGAGGTCAACAGTAGATAGTCTGAGGTTAAAGTTTTGGGGGTTTGGGGAAGAAACCACAGAGGTAGTGCATTCCAAGCATTGACCACTCTGTTGATGAAGTCATATTTTCTGCAATCGAGTTTACCTTAACTTTGCATCTATTGTGTGCTCGTGTATTGTTATGGTTGAAGCTGAAGTAGTCATTGACAGGTAGGACATTATAACAGATAATTTTATGTGCTACACTTAGTTCAGACCGAAGGCAGCATAGTTCTAAGTTGTCTAAGCCTAAAATTTCATAAGGTATTCTGCTGCGAGCAGAGGAGTGGAGGACTCTTCTCATGAAATAACTCTGGACTCACTCAATTGTATTAATGTCCAATATGCAGTGTGGGTTCCAGACAGATGAGCTGTATTCGAGAATTGGTCTAACAAATGTTTTGTATGCTCTAGTTAGCAGTACAATATTACCAGAGAAGAAGCTACGGCAAGATTAGGTTAACAACTCTTAATGCCTTTTTGGCAATGTTGTTACAGTGGGCTTTGGCACTTATATCATTAGAGATGAGTACTTCAAGGTCTTTGACAGAGTGAGGGTTGTCTAAGAGGCCGTATCTGCCCAGTTTGTATTTTGTGTTCTGATTTTTCTTACCAATGTATAAGACGGAGCATTTGTTGGTTGAGATTTGAAGTTGTCATTTCCAAGGGTGCCATTTACAAGGGTATAGCTTGGAACCTGTTTCAAAAGGTCCAAGTTTACAGCAGCTGCAAAGGTTTACCAAATTCATTAGTTATTTGCCGCAGGTAATCAAATGGCCCTAAATTCCCTTTCAAAGCCGATTTTGGGATTTCTTAAATGCCAATTTATATTATAATGTTTTATTTTACATTTAATTAACATTCATTTTAATTTACTCACTCTTAATTCCTATTTTTAATGAAACCTGAATTCATGTAAGTACAAGTTTTTCATTCTTTGAATTAAACATATGCAAATTACTTCCTATTCATTATTCAGGAATATGGTATTAAGCAGTCTTTTTTTTTTTTCCTGGAGACAATGCATTAATTTAGTTTGGCTAAAGCTGTGTACTTCCTGCCCTTTGGATGATCTGGCAAATTCTTTAAAAAATTATTTTATTCTCTAAAATTTTTGAAATACATTTAAAAGGCGGATTGCTCTTTTAACTAATGTGGTGTCTCTATCTACAAGAAGCTCAATCTAACCACTTAGCTTTTTAATGTATGACACATTGCTGGGAGACTTAATAAGATGCAAGTTGACTCAAAGTGCCCTTAGTAAGGCTGTACATTTTCATGTAACAGAGAAATGTAATATGGTTATCAGGAAACATTTATTTCAAATTGCATATTGTGAAGTGTGAGACACTTATCTAGAAGACCAGCACATTAAATTGATTAAATGATCACAAGTATGTTGTACTGTATCAATTTGTCATCATTTACAAATGGAAAAACACTGTCACTAAAAAGCACCCTGTTAAGAGCTCCCAAGAATTAAGCAGTCAAGTTGGATAAAGGGTTTTGAAGCATATATTTTTTTCAAAATTAAAAAGCTCCGGAAACCTGGAGGCCTATAAAACAGAGAAAGGTCTCAAGATCAGAAGATTCCTGGATGTTTTTTTTTCAATTCTGCCATTTAATTCTTATTCCCAATGGATGTATAAAAGGTACAACAAAAATATTTTTCTTGCCCTACACTATAATATTGAAATCAAGTCAGAGAATAGCTTTTCGCAAGGGTGTGTATGTGAAAGGGCTCATCAAATGGTCAGATGTACTTTGGTCTTCAGTTCTAGGGTTGCCTTTCTGAGTCATGATTTTGCCTTGGGCTTAATATTTGTGGACTTGATATTTTACTAAATGCATATTCTGTAAGTGTAAAGTCATCCCTTCCCAATGTAAATGTTGAAAAGGCAATCAGGGCCTTGATCAAGGAAATCAAACAAAGATTGGAAGCCAAAAGAGATCCAGACAAAATAAGCTACAAGAACAAAACAAAAAACCAGTAAGACTTAACTGAACAAGACCAAAAAATTAATAAAATTACCCAGGTTCATGGTTGAAAAAAGACTTATAATGCTTTCTCAGAATTAAAGCCTTCAATTCATTCTATTCAGTTTGTTCATCCCAGTTTTGCTGGGCTGTATCAAGTTTCTGTTAAACCGGGTTGGCCAGAAACAGTAGAAATGTATGGATGCTATGAGTAGGATCACTTCTTGTATATTAATTTCATCAAAACTTTGGTTTGTTTTGACCCCCCTAGTCACAAATCACTCCAAACAAAACTCACTGTGAGCCTGTCTCCTTTCTACTTTTGCTTCTGTTTTCCTGTTTCAAAGGTTGTTGGAAGGTTAGCCAAAAAACAAAATTAGCTCAGGAAATTCAACTTTTTCATGCCCTTTGGGCAGGGTGGAAAAGGTGATTGGCAATGGCACAGCTAGTTTAAGGAAATTCCTAATAAAAATTCAACTACATTTAGTTGTCACCAAACCATTAACAGCAAATGACAAATCCTGATAGCACCAAGTTAGAACAGCACTTATCCGGTGCATTTTATGCCTCTTTTTTTCTCCCTATATTTGGATTAACTTAAAAGAAGGAAATCTGAATATAAAGTAAGTCTGTTAGTTTTAAACAGCATATCATTGAATTAATAAGCATTGCTTAAAGGTAAAGGTTCCCCCGCACATACGTGCTAGTCGTTTCCGGCTCTAGGGGCAGTATTCATCTCAGTTTCTAAGACGAAGAGCCAGCACTGTCTGAAGACATCTCCATGGTCATGTTGCTGGCATGACTAAATGCCGAAGGCACACGGAACGCTGTTACCTTCCCACCAAAGTGGTCCCTATTTTTTCTACTTGCATTTTTTTTACATGCTTTCAAACTGATAGGTTGGCAGAAACTGGGACAAGTAACGGGAGCTCACTCCATTACAAAGTAACGGGAGCTCACTCCATTACACAGCGCTAGGGATTCGAACCACTGAACTGCCAATCTTCTGCTTGACAAGCTCAGCGTCTTAGCCACTGAGCCACTGTGTCCTAAGCATTGCTTAGTATTGCTTTGCTAAGTAATGCACTAACTGATTATTGCAAACTGGGAGGGAGGTAATTTAAAGCTGAATGGCAAATCCCTATTCCCAAAGATTTCCTGGTAAAGGGTAATTGATAGGTTGTCAATAGTCAAGCTGCACCTCTTGATACTATTAAGCTAGGAGGTTCTTTCTCCTAGGGACTTCTTCATTCATCCCAGTCCTAGGAAAAAGAAAATGGAAAGTGCTTTACATCTGTCAGCCAAAAGCCATAATTTAACAAAATTAATGGCAATTCTTGAAAGACAAGGGATAGTTGAAAAACAACAGTTTTGCATACAGGAAAATATTTCATCAGACTTTCCTGATTCAATCAATGAAGCCAAATCTCTAGAAGGGGAGCAGGGAGATATAATGAAAAAGAGGGGAAGCAATAATTCATATACAGAGAATTTCAAATGAAATCAATACAGTCAGCTTCCATGAAAATTAAGGTTGAAGAATAGGCCAGGGGTGGGGTCTACTTACCTTTCCTACCGGTTCGGGTTGCAACAGAAGTACGCATTTTATGTGCACGCGCTTGTTGCGCTCGTGTGCGCCCCCATCACATCCGGGTATTGCCTCAAAAATAACCCTCTTTGCATGTGCAGGAGGTTTTGCACATGTGCAGAGAGTTATATTTAAGGCAATTTCCACCGGGAGGATCAGTTCAGAAGTGTGTCCAGCCGGTCGTCACTGCCGGTTAGGTGAGCAGGGGTAAATTCCCAGTACCGGTTCTAGTGAACCAGTCCGAACCAGCAGGAACCCACCTCTGCAATAGGCTGAGGGTCACATGTTATTTACTCCTATTATTTTCAGCTGCATGGTGAGATTGAATGTTTACATTTCTGCAAATGTCAGGATTCCCTCAGCATTCTAACACTCGTCTTCCTGCTGAGTGTGGATAATACCATTTCAGCTAACAAAGGTTTGATACTTAAGAGTATGAGTATGATCCCAATATTCAGAGAGCAATTGCAAGGGCTGCATTCAGCATGAGAGTGGAGCTGATGATTTGCCAGAAAAAAATTAATGCACATTTCAATTGATTTCAGAAATAACCTATGTCTGTGGTTACAGTGCACATTCATACCTCAGATAAGATCTGTATAATGTGCCTGCCTACTGATAGTCTGTCACAGAAGGGGTTAACAATGAATCCATAGCAAAATCTTTAATATTTTAAAAAGATTATTAGAAGTCCAGTCACATCATCATGAACTGCAACGCAACATGGAGAACTATTGAATTATTTATACTGCAAACTATCTCTATCAACAGATTAAATCAAGGATTGGGTTGTCATGTCTTTCTATAGACAAGCCTGTGGAGTTGCATCTTTCAGAATTTTAATCTTAAATACTGCAATTATTGACACTGTTCTATAATTAAATGGTATAAATAGCCATGCTATTCCTCTATAAGCGAGAATACCCATTACAAGGCATTTAGCCCACTGCCCATATTTTATTTATTTTAAAAAAAATAAATTTTGCTTTCTTCAGCAAATAATCTCTCCACAGCAATAATGATAGGAATTCTGAAATTGATAGATAAAACGGAGACCTGGATTGTCTCACCAGCTGAAGACTATTGACAGTGGTGTGAAACATTTTGCTTTTTGTACAAATGAAATTACCACTTATTTTTATCAATGCATGCTTTTCTTATACTTTTCTCTTTTCAGAAAGTGTTGATGACTTCCAAGGTGGGCAGAGGCATCTGCCTTTTTGCATTGAAGTGCAGGCTGCATTTGGACTTAGATTTCACTTGAAAATTCAATTTTAACTCACTATTGTCAAAAACCGGTACAGATAATAAACAAAATAAGACAGAGTTTACATAGATTTGTAAAACAATTTAACTGACATCTTCAAGGGAGATCCAGGACACACTAAATTATAATGTAAACATTAAGATTATATTAAATATGATAACATCTAAAATTACAACAAAGTTAAAGTATCTAACCTTAATGAATTATAGTTACAAAGAAAGCATTGTGGAATATTGGTAGTGACATTATATCTCAGTGATGGCGAACCTATGGCACGTGGAACCATTTCTGAGGGCATTTGAGGCACTGCCCTGTAAAAAAATGACCCATTTTTCATCCTCCGGAGGCTTCAGGAGGCTTCCATGAAGCCCCCGGAGCGTTTAAAACAGCCCAGCAGGCAAATTGAAGTCACTTCCAGTTTGCCTGTTGGGCGGTTTTTTACGCTCTGGAGGCTTCAGAAAGCGTCCTGAAGCCCTCGGAGGGTAAAAAACGGCCCCACAAGGAAAC
>JANHFT010000112.1:31920-42927 GCA_032467955.1 Pseudoxenodon macrops | reverse complement strand
AGATAGATAGATAGATAGATAGATAGATAGATAGATAGATAGATAGATAGATAGATAGATAGATAGATAGATAAGGTTCAATTCATGGATACAATAATTGCAACATAATTGTGTAATAATTTCAAGCCCACCACTAGGAAAGGGAGTTCATGATTCTACTGAGGGAAAACTCTGTGAAATGACTCAGTTTGGACATCTGGCTCCCAGTTTGAGATGTAATCCTCAACACAGCAGATCACTTGTCTCCTGGAGCCATGAAAACCAGCCTCATTGCTCAGTCAAGGGAGCTACCCAAGTGTGCATCAAATATCCAAGAACTTTCCAAAAAAGGAAATGAGAATGGTGCCTTAGTACAAAATAATATTTGTAGAGAGCAGAATATGTTGGCTTTTCATTGGCATGTTGAATTATCACCTGCACTGTAGAAATCAGTCGATGATCGCATGTAGATAAAGAAGAACTGTGTGCTGCCTGTCACCTAGTGTTTGTCCAGACATTCGCAACCCAGATTAGTCTTTCCTACCTAGGGGGGAAAAAACACTATTTCAGGACCAAACTACACATTCTAAGTAGCTGGAATCTAAAATATTAAAAATAAATAAAGATTTGCAGCTAAAGTCTGAAGAGTCGTGGTAAGTGGGAAACAGTATTCCTAAACTTTCCCTTCCCAATGCTTCCTAAACAGTTTGAGGAAAATAAAGTATTATCCCTCCTACTGTTCCTTTTACATACAGAGAGAGACCCCCCCCCCAAAAAAAAAATCCAACCCCATGCATATATACACATACATAAAGTCTTGGATAGGACAGTTGCAACCTTAGAAGGCTATTAACACATGTTATATCAATAAGAACATTCAGATGAATTAATTCACTATCATGAAAGGAACTCGAGAAAGAGAGGGAGGGATTTTGAGCAGACACCCATGGATGCCAACCTTCACCCTGCTGCTTTTCTGCTTCGGGCTGCTTTTCAGTGCAAAAACAAACAGTCTATAAGAAAAAGGAACACATAACTACTTGAAAGGTTCTCCTTCACCCTCTTACTGTATGAAGACATTCGGGAAAAGCGGCTTCTTTCTCTCCTGCCACATCAACAAAGCACATTTTAATTGCCAAGCGTATTTGTGCAACAATGCACACTGTCTGTCAGCACAAATCAATACCATCCACCCACCCACGCTTAGTTAGAAATCAGCTACATCGGTTGTGAATCTTGTTTAATGAATCATGGCAACACAGAAGGCTGAAGTTCTTCCCTTACTTCCCACTCAGAGCAAGACACAGTCAACACTAGCTAGGTGTTGGGGAACTGATTCCAGAAAGCACGCACAATTTGGAGAACAGATGATCTGTAAACGGGACAGGTTGTTGAATTTGCCCTAAAGTACAACTGCCTTTTTGGATCTTGCATCCAGCGAAGTAACTCTGAGTTAGGAGCTCCGAGTTATAAGGTTCATAAATGCACTAAACCATGACCAAAAGCTAAGTTCACACAACACAATATCATTTTAAATTGCACGGTGAGTCTTCATAGAGACCTGAGACTTTTTTCTGTAAACTGCCGTCCTTTGCATATAGAATTGCAGCGAAATCCCCACTTTGATCAGAAGCCTTCTCTGCTTAAGCTTGTCCTAGAGATTCTCACCTCTGAAACAGAGGAGGGTTCTTGCTGGTTCGGACCGGTTCGCTAGGACCAGTAGCAGGAATTTCCCCCCGCTCGCTGAAGCGGCAGTGACGGCCATCTGGACACGCCCCTGAACCGATCCTCCCAGTCTTCCCAGTGGAAAGTGCCTTGAAAATAACTCTCTGCGCATGCGCAAGAGGCTTTGGGTATGCGCAGAGGGTTATTTTCATGGCAATACCTGGATGTGATGGGGGCGCGTGCTCACTGCGCTCGTGTGCAAAACGCACACTTCCATCATGACCCAAACCAGTAGGAAAAGTAAGTAGAACCCACCCATGCTCTGAAAGCCCATTTTACAATTAGACAGGAGGAAATGTTTGCCTACTTTGGCTGATACTGGAAGGGTTGTCAGATTCTATATAGCAATGTTTATGAGGCATCTTCCTTTCTTCTCTTCCTCCATCCACCAGCTGATGTAACCATTTGTTCAGATGTAATGCCTGTGCTGCTTGTAGGGATAAAAACGTCCCTTGCAGGGAGTTGGAGCAAATCTATAGCTTTCCTGTTATCTAAATGGGACTGGATTAGAAATCTCAACAGTTATGACCACCTTAAATGCAAGAGGAAGGAGAAAACATATTTTAAGAGAAATGGAGCTGGAAAGTATTTCTGGAACTTTTTTTCTGATTGTGAAAAACAATCATAAGGAAAAGTTCAATATAAAGGCCAGCTTGCAAGAGAAGTTCCGTTTTAAGCTTCTTTGTCCATCAACAATGCAGTCACTCACGAACTATAAAACTGAGTCACCAGCTCTGAGCTCTTGCAAGTCTTTGTTTATCCTGGAGAGGAATCTCTCTTGAGCCAACATTTTCTCTCTCTCAGTCAAATAAGAGGATTTCTGCAGAGCATATATTGTACTTTTCCATAAAACCTTCAGTATACTTGCTGGCCCATTGTGACCCCCTAGGAACTGTTCAGGGCAATTCTCTCAGTACTGATTAAATGCTATTTCCTTATTGAATGTTCTTTCCCCAATGATTGCTACTTTATCCCTCGTTGCTATTTCCCACTGATTGTTCCTTCCCCTACTGACTCCTTTGTGACTGTTTTCCATATTTTCATGGCTGTTCCCTCAACAATGTTTATAGTTTTCAATGATATTTTCCCACTGATTCCAATTTTCCCAATGATAATCTCTCTTTTGTTGACATTTTCCATTTATATGTTTTCTTTGTGTAAAATCCACCTCCTTTCTCTGAATTATGTGTGGTCACCATTATTGAGGCCCATATTCATTGTGGGATGAGTAGGCGGTAAGAATGGGGAGATAGTGAGTTTGTAGATGCACATAGAAGTTAATGAGGAGGAAAATAGACAATAGAAAAGGTTTTCAGTTGTGTGTGACTTCCTAAAGATCCTTTTACATTCAGATTGTTCGTATAAAACACAGCCAAAAATTAACCCAGGTATGCTGATATCCATAATAATTGCACACTTACTGTAGAAATAATGAATATAATTTATATAAATCTTATATTAAAGATTCTGTAGTAGATGGAAGACGTTTCTATTCAGTTGCTAAGTCTTGATGTTAAATAAATTCAAGGCTGCGGCAGCACCCTTAATCTGGATATAGACTAGTGTTTGTCTAGCTTGACAACCTTAAAGTATGGATTTCAGCTTTCTGTCCAGCATCTTCTTCTGCTTTCTAGTGTATTCCCGCAAGTGCAGGGTCTGCTTTTCAGATCATTGAGCACCACTTTGCATGGTCAGCTGCATCTCCAGGGCACATACCTGTGGCTTGCATATCTTGGTATCCTGCCATCTCTATTTTGGGAACCTGCAAGTCGCCAGCCATTGACTTCTAGCTGGTAGGCAGTCTTGGCAACAGTGGAAGGTGCTGCTCTCAATATATGTCTATACCAGCGGAGCCAGCCTTCTCTCATCTTCTGTATAATTGGTGCCACACCAAAATGTTGTCGAATGTTGTCATTTGTGATGTGGTCAAGAAGGAAGATTCCCGATATCCAAGGGAGCATTTGCATTTCCATTCACATTTCCATTTTGCAAATCTTAGATTTAAGACTGGTTGGCATTCACCTGTCACAAAAGACACCAGTGAGTTCTTGCCAACACATCCAGACTGCATTCACCCTTGCTCATATCTTGCCATTGATGTTGCCATTGCCTTGGAGGTGGGATCCCTTTCTGTCCAGCATGAAAACTGTAAATTAAGGGAGTTGAAGTCCATACCTCTTAAAGTTTCCAATGTTAAGAAACACTGGTGTAGATAATGGGATCATTGGCTTATAGACCTAACCCAGTCCAATTGGCTTACATTGCATTCAAGAACGCACTTTCCCCTTCTACAAAGTTCTACCATTCCCTTAAACTTTCTGCCTCTCCTATATTCTGTAGGGCCTTCTACTAGAGCCCTGTCTTCATCTGTAACTTTTCCTTCTCTACCATGCATAGGATATTGGATGCTGCATTTTCCTGAGCAAAAACTTGCCCTAAAATAATCTGATCTATCAGGTAAATTGTGGACCAAATATGGCCATTCAGAAAGGTTTAACATCCTTTGAAATAGAGGATATCCTCAAAAACAGGCTTGTTTTCTTGAATGCTATCCTCCTAAGAGTAAAAGACAAGACTACTTTACCTCATCCTCAGTACTTAGCATTTTTAGAGCTTGTTGCTTAAACAAGCTTTTAATTGTGTGTATGTGAATGTGGCATGGTTAATTAATTTTTAAACTATTAGTTTGTTCTAATGAAGTCATTGTTGTTTACCCTGAGTTAAGGCCTTGTGTCAAGAAAATAAATAACATCATTTCACAATTTTTCCATAAATTGTATATCATCTTTAGATTGCCAAACAAACTAAATAAGAAACTTTATTTAAACCATGTTCTGATTAAAATGCTGGAATATAGTTATGTAAACCATACAATTTTTAAAAAAAGTTTCTTAAGCCTATCTTTAAATGTAATTCTCAATATATTGAGCAATATAAATGTTGACAACACAGGTAAAATCCTGGAAGGCAAATCAATAACTGAGGAAAAAGCTACTGAGAACTTTGTCTATTTGTTCTCATCCTACTTATTTGGTTTATGAAAGGAAAGAGTCAGCTGAAACCTTTGGGTTAATGTTAAAGAACAAAGAGGAAAAACCTTCAGGTTTAAAGTGATTACGGGTATAGTTAATCATTTAGAGCCGCTCTAAATTTAGAGATGCTCTTGAAGGAGCTTGTAATTTGGGATTGTATCTTAGAGGAAAGCTTTGCAAGTTTTGAAAAATATGTGACTTGGTGATGAGTTCCCATCCTGTATTTTATAATCATGGATTCAGAATTGTAGCACATCGTTAGAAGAGAAGCTAATTTTTTACTTAGTGCAAATTAAAGTGAAATAAATTTACTACCCCTTGCTTTATTTGGGGGGTGGTTATTGCTTTTTAATCACATTATAGAATTCCAACTTTGGCAAGGCATTAAGCATCAAGATATCTAGAGATTCATATAAACCTTCATCTATTGCATTGAGCTATATAGTTCCTTTACTGAACCTAGAAGGACATCTAGAGGTAAAAACAGATGCTCTCAATGTAAGCCTAAAAGGTTTTGTTTTTTCCAAAATGAACACCATGCCTGTTACCGGTAATTATACTCCTTGATTACTTTCACCAGTTTGGTTTACTGATATAACCTCCGTTTTATTGGTTTTCATAATTTTGTTATTCTGTACTGAAAGAATAGGCAAATGCTAGAATGGACATGGCATCACTGAAAGATTACAGTATCAGCAACTTTAGGTTTTTTATTCTTGCCCATATCCCCACTCCTTCTCAGGCTCATATTGTGTTTTATTTTGTGCTGTCTTAGTTCTATATTGATTTATAACAATGCTGTGCTTTTAGCAGAATATCTAATCCAAGTTCCTATTATTAGACTCCTACTATTAGACTTCTCATTATTCCTATCACCATCTCCTCCCACTTACGACTGCAGTACTGTAACTTGTGGCTTGTATCCTATGACTTCTTATTGATATTGTTTCCTGATTGCTTATTTGTACCCTATGGGTATCATTATGTGTTGCACCTTATGATTCTTGACAAATGTATCTTGTCTTTTTATGTACACTGAGAACACATGCACCAAAGACAAATTCCTTGTGTGTCCAATCACACTTGGCCAATAAAGAATAAAGAATTCTATGGCTTCAACAAATCATTATTAAAGCAAAATAAGGTTTAGCATGAAATGTCAGGCCAGCTAGTGACAAGTCTTTGGAGAGAGGTGAGAGAAGTATTGGCTGGATATGTAATCAGACATCATGTAATACTTCATAGAGAAAAAAATTCAATTAATTTTTTTTTAATATATCTACCTTTCTTAAGCATCTTTGAATGATTTACAAGAACTTTATAAATTGAAGGATGGCCCTATGAAGGTGGAGTTAATAACCAAGACAAAAATTAAGGGACAAGAGTGTAAACCAATTCCTCAGAACCTCTCCAAATACAGATAGAATGGGAGCTCATTCACAGGTGTTCCAGACATGGTTTTTTGTGGGTTTGAGCACCAGGAGATTGTGGTATTAGACAGTTTGCCAACAACTGCTGTAGAAACTTTTAAGTGGTATTAAGTTTGAAAACTTTACTTTCTAATCACTTTTAGAAATTGCTTATTAGCTACTTCTAAGATATTAGTAAAATATCTTCAGACCAACATGTTTTAAAAAGCCAGGTGAATAAATAGAACACATTTTATTTGACAAGATATAGTACTGAAAGTACCGTAGATCTACAATTGACAGGCTAAGAAAATGGTTTAGAAAAGGAAGTTTTACTGGATTTACAAAAGAAATGCTTTTCAAATTTAAAATGAGAATACAAATAACAAACCAAAACAGTGACCTGGATAATTTGTTCCATTGAATTTACAAAAGGAGCTTTTTAAAGTCTTAAAGAACTCTGTATAATTGGGCAAAAAATAAGTGAAGAGAAATCAAATCCTAAAACAGTATTCAATGAACTAAAGATTAAGCCTGTTAGAAGTAAAATAAATGAACATAAAGTTGGTTTATTTGATCAAGATTAAAACAAGGTATCATCTTACTTCAGCAACCGCTTAGGGACTTTCTACTAACACCAGGATTAAAAAGAACTTTTCTGGATTTGTTTATAGATAGATAGAATAAGGGATGAAGAGATAAATGTTTGTAACCTTAGAGAGGGTAAAGTCACTAAATTTGTTTATACTTGTAATGAATGTTGGAAGTCACTTCTTTATATATTCTTTTCTTTTTTTGTACTCTTACTTTTTTCTTTTTTTTCTCTCTTTCTTTTTTACATTTGTACTCCTTGTTTCTATTCTCTTTTCTTTCTCTAAGTTTAGTTTATATTAAAGTTTACCATTATAATCAACATTCTTATTAAAAACCATGCAAATTGGCTGGCTAGCAAAACTAAAACTCTAGAGCTATGCATAGTTACTTGTAGTTTATCATGCTCTTCCTTAAACAATGGGCTTTATGGAATATACATAATAAAATGTATCCTCTGGTTTTTACTAAAATGCTTTGCATGTCAGCTGCCAAGATAGCATCCTGCAGAGACCTATAGCAAAGCTGACTTTGGAACTTAAATACCTATACCTTTTTCTGAATATTGCTTCTTATATCATCTGAATGAGTTGCTCTCATCTTCAGCGTATGTTTCATAAAATGATGTTAGGCTGACAGTACTGCAGTGCATTATATAACATGCCTTTAATTGTAAAAACAACTAGAGTACAATATAGCCACTGGAGGTCAGTACAAACCTACCAAACAAATACATTATATATTTTTTTAAACATGAATTCCTAATCAGTCCCATCAAAGATGCACCAACAGTATCTTGAAGCGAACAAAAAAATGCAAAATGTAAAGATAGTTGGTCAATTGAAACAGCATGTGACAAAAAAATGAAAGTAATTATTAATATAAAGAACTCAGTTTAGAACTGTGGTTCCCAATGTGGGGCTCACACTCCACAGGGAGGCAATTTAATTTTTAATGGGGGAAATTGGAACCTTGTGTCAGGCCTACAACCATATGTATGTTGGATCTTTGGCCTGCCACACTTTCTATTAGTCTACTATGCATTTTCTATTGTGGGAAAATGGGAGGGGGGATTGTACGCAGTTGGGGATATGTAGCCATAACAACATTATTTCTAGAAAATCAAGGTCATTCTTTGTCTCTGCACCTGACCGGAACTGGATGGGCGAAGCTGCCAGCTTGGCAGTGACATTGGACCATGTGATGGACCTGTGGGTGTGACGGCAAGATCTTGAACTTTCAACTGGATGGTGAAAACCTGGGAATCTTCAGATTCGGGTTTCCACAGATGTGCCAACATGTCTCTCTTAATAAATTGGAACTTTGAGGAATGCTTTGCCTTGGAGTCTGATTTGATCAGGGATGATATTTGGAACGCTGACAGTTGTTCCTGTACTCATTATGACATCCAGATTGTGAACCCCTGCACAGGAATACCTCTCTGTTTTCTTCCTAAGGAACTAGCATTTACCTCCCTCCCACACAGCTTCTTCTCCAGGCTGCAGGTATTTCTGATTCAGTTCTGACGGCAGGACAGGAAGTAATGGATAGACACTTATCAAAGAGAGCTCCAAGCCAGAATTAAGGAGAAATTTCCTGTCAGTGAGAACAATTAATCAGTGGAACTGCTAGCCTTCAGAAATTGTGGGTGCTCCATCACTGGAGCTTTTTAAGAAGACACTGGACAGCCATTTCTCTGGAATGGTATGAGGTCTCCTGCTTGAGCAGGGGGTTGGACTAGAAGACCTCCAAAGTCCCTTCCAACTCTGGTATTTTGTATTTTATATTCCTTCCAATTTCCAATCAGAACCTAAATAATATATGCTCGCGCAAAAAATAACACTTGGAATGCTTCTTGGGCTTTGCATAAACACAGCATGAGGAGAAGAATTAAGACCTCCTGGCATCTGAAGCGTCTGGTCCATTGCACTCACAAGAATCAGATAATTGGGAATTTCCGTTTGGGTTTCTGGCTTGAAATCGGACGTTAGCAATTCCACTGAAGCCTACAAATCTTCCGCTGTCCTTTTTTCTCTCCTTTCTCCTAGGCAGGTGAAAATAAAAAGTTACCTGCCGGCTGGAGTATTTCTGCAGCATAAATTACCACCTTTCCTGTCTCACGCTAGTCATTTCAACATTCTTTATAGCCCCGGTTTGCTGCAAACTTCCAAAACGCGAGGCCTGGTCCTCAGTCACCATGACTAACTGGTTTTGTGCTATTATATCCGACTGTTGTTTTCCGAGGTTGAAGTTAAGGATAGGCGCCTCTGGTTATAAGGCAAACCCCCAATAGCCCTGCAAATCATAAGCAGGGATGTTGTTTTGTCTAAATCTATGGCTCATTGGGGAGCATGGTACTCCCGGCTAGGTGGATCGAGCTTCTACACAGCATGATGTACGACTCTGTTTCGGTTCTCAAATGGTTGGGGCTGTATTGATCTTTGAGATCCATGTTTAAATTTCTATTTACAGCCCACCTGGAGAGGAAAGGATATAGGAAAGAAGAGCTATGGGATAGGATAGTCCGAAAATTAAGTACTTAGAACCAAGGGTGGGTTGTGGATATTTTTGCTGCCGGTTCGCTCAGGGTTGTGCTGCGTATGCGCGCGCGCAGCAATCAAAAACTACTTTCTACGCATGCGCAGAAGCAAAATCCAAGATGGCAGCACCCACACTGATGGAACTGGCTCCGTGATATCATCACGGAGTTACTAACGGTTCTATAGAACTGGATAGAACCTGTAGGAACCCACCTCTGCTTAATAGGGTTGGGAGGGATCTTGGAGGTTTTCTAGTCCAACTCCCTGCTTGAGCAGGATAGTCTTCGACTTACAACCACAAATGGAGCCCAACATTGCTGTGGTTAAGTGAGACATTTGTTAAGTGAGTTTTGCCCCATTTTACGACACTTCTTGCCACAGTTGTTAAGCGAATTGCTGCAGTTGGTAAGTAAGTAACATGGTTGTTAAGTGAATCTGGCTTCCCCATTGACTTTGCTTGTCAAAAGGTTGCAAAAGGTGATCACGTGACCTTGGGACACAGCAATGGTCATAAGTAATGACGATAAGCAATGACATAGCAATAGCACTTAGACTTATATACCACTTCACAGTGCTTTACAGCCCTCTCTAAGCGGTTTACAAAGTCAGCCTCTTGCCCCCCAACAATCCGGGTCCTCATTTTACCCACCTCAGAAGGATGGAAGGCTGAGTCAACCTTGAGCCTGGTGAGATTAGAACTGTCAAATTGCAGTCAGCCAGCAAACAGAAATAGCCTGCAGTACTGCATTCTAACCACTGCACCACCATGGCTCCTAAGGTTTGAAGTTTAGTTGTGTAAATATAATATAATTTGTATCATTAACACAGATGTACACCTTAATGAGTACTGTCATTAAAAGGCTGAAGAAGATGATAGAAACTGAATGATTTCTAAATTTGAACATGGGAAAAATGCCGAATAAATTGAGGGTTGCGCAATGTTAATAAAAAAAAGACTGTTGGGAAAAACATACACAGATGTACACCTGTACAAATTAGTTAATCCAAGGAATATTTATAGTTCTACCTCCTAAGCTACTATGTTGCATTTGCATCTATTTTTGTGTCTTTGTTTTGTTTTGGTTTACTTTTATTTCTGGTCGCTGGGTTTTGGGCACATCATAGAAAATGAAATGAAATTCACTGGTCCAGAAAATAGTCATAAGGAGATTTGCTAGTTCTAGCACAGCTGTCATCACCTCAAGTCAAATGGTCTTGATTTGAAGATTGAAATGAATGGCCTTCGCTTATAAGTGAATTGAATACCTTCCATCTGTCTGAAGTGGTGTAGGGTTTCCTGCCTAAGCAGGGAGTTGGATTAGAAGACCTCCAAGGTCCCTTCCAACTCTGTTATTCTATATTCTAAGGCACCATGAAGATGCTAATATGAACGCCTGAGAGTCTCATTATTGTTTTAAAACATGAAATAAAAGTAAAGTTGCTAGTTTGGAGACAACTTTAATCCTTTTTTGGTCAGCACAAGCAACCAGAATCACTCATGAATAGTCTCAAGCAGAAGACATGATAGCAGCGTTCCAATATTTGAGGGGCTGCCACAAAGAAGACGGGGTCAACTTATTCTCCAAAGCACCGGAAGACAGAACAAGAAGCTATGGATGGAAAGTACCGTATTTTTCTGAGTATAAGACACACTTTTTCTCCCCCTAATTGGGGCTGATAATTTGGGTGCATCTTATACTCCGAATGTAGCTTTTTCAAAGCTTTTTTTCA